>CAUYRH010048796.1:0-25237 GCA_963574655.1 Perodicticus potto | reverse complement strand
AGAATGTTTTTCTGCTTTCTCTGAGTTGGTTTTCCATTTTCTCTCAAATCTCTTTGAACTTCCTTACAATCCATATTTGGAGTTCATTATCTGTCATTTCAGTATTTTTAATTAGTTGTGATCCATTGCTAGAGACTTGGTGTGCCCCGTTGGGAGTTTCCATTCACTCTGATTTTCCCTACTTTGGAAGGTATTTTGCTGATTATTTCTCATCTGGAGAAGCTGTTACTTCTTGTTTAGGGATCTTCTTTTGTTTAGATGTGGCCTTTTTTTCCTCCCTCATTCTTAAAGTTGTGTTTGTAGCATATGTTGGATAACATCTTTGGCTTTGCTTTTGGGTACTTTGATGAAGGTCTGGGTTCTAGATAGATACCCTGGTTATAGACACCCTTAGTGAGGTGTTTTTCTTAATTGTCAGTTATTTGTAGGCTATAGCTGTGGTTTATTGTGTCTGTCGGCAGAGTCCTTCTTATTGATGAGAAAAGATGGAGATCTTTGAAATCTTTTCTCAGCTTCTCAGTCCAGTCCCTATAGAGCCAAGACCCATGGCTGGCTGCAAAAAAAAGAAAGAAAGAAAGAGAAAAAAAATTAAAGAAAATGAAATCTTTTCTTTCCCCAGCCCTGTGGTCTTCTTAACGGGGAAAATTATATTTGGATTCCCAGTTTTATTTCTGATACTGTAGGTGGTGCATGTAGGTAAAAGCCAGTATATCTGCAGTCCCCAACCCCTGGACTGCAGACTGGTATTAGTCCATAACCTGTTGGGAACAAAGCCACAGAGTAGGAGGTGAGTGGCAGGTAAACAAGTGAAACTTCATCAGTATTTATAGCTGCTCCCCATCTTTCACATCATTGCTGAGCTCTTCCTCCTGTCAGATCAGTGGTGGTATTAGATTCCCATGGGAATGTGAACCCTGCTGTAAACTGCACATGCAAGGAACTAGATTTGTATGCTCCTTACAAGTCTCCATTTCCTGATGATCTCAGCTCCTGGGGGAGGACAAAGGCACACAATTGGATGGAGAAGTAGTATGTCACCTGCCACGTCAGCTCAGATCTGTAATGATGGGAAACAACCCCCAGGGGCCTGGCAGCCTAGTGCTTTGTCCTCAAGAAGTTCCTAGTTCACTGGAGGCAGCAAGTCTGGGGATTATAAAGGCTTTCCAGCATCTTGGGAGCCTGATGACTTCCAGAGGTGTGATGGAAGGAGAAACAAAACCCTGATCTACCCATTCTTCCCAGCTCAAACCTCTGAGGGTTTGATCTCTGCTAGTATCTTGCTCCTTCTTGTTCTTCTCTGAAGGTTCTTCACCCTGGAATCTCTGGTAGATTTTGGCACTTGGCCTTTACAGTTACAATGGATTTGACTTTTTTTGTATCTGAAAGTTTTTCTTCATTCATGATCTGGTATCCAGTATCTCTAGTCAGCCATCTTCCTCCCTCTCATATATACTTTTTGATAAATTTTTAATTAAATTTTTATTCCATCAAACCTAAGTTTTCATAAACTTTATATATAAATACATATCATGCTTTATCTTCCTTCAATTCTTATATCAGCTTTGAACTCCCATAATAATGGGAGTGACCAAAGAGGGTGGAGCCCTTCTCAGGCAAGCTGCCCTGGCAGGAATCTGTGGGAAATGAATACAGTTTGCTTGAGGCTCAATCCCTCAGCAGCTGGCTGCAGGGTGGGCACATCCCAGATGCATGCTAGAAAGCCTGGTTTCCCTGCCTCCTCCCCAGTAAGGTGAGGCTGTAGCTACATCAGCCCAAATTCAGCCTGAGGGCAGTGTGCTGCCCAGTATCAAATTCATAGAATGGAACCTTGGACCCGGGACTAGAAAGGCTGGGACCACATTAAGTTAAGCAGTATGGGCAAGAACCTGTGGAAAATATTGTCTGCTCTTGTCTCAGTCTCAATAGCAGCCCACAGAGAGTGGGGGGGGGACCTTTCCTAAGGTGCATGGAGTTCCTGGATTCCTCCATCCCTCCTCATAACCACATAGTGGCTACAGGTATACCTACATTTCCCTGGTACCTAGGCAGTCAGAATGGTGCCTGGCTTGAGCTGGTCAAGGCACGGATGCCTGTGGGATTCTGCATGGATTTCCTTTCTGGAGCAAACCAGCTCCCTAGGGTAAGCCTGAGATCTGTGTGGGCTGGGGTCTTCTCTTATAGCCAAGATTGTAAAAGCTAATCTCAGGGTATAGAACCCTGGGGGTTTCTCCCTTGGTATTTCTCCATGTCACAGTGCTGCTTCTCGCTCATAGCCAGTCCTCAGCTAGACAAGTTGCCCTGAACCCTCTTCTTTGCCAATTTCTGATGCTTCCCTTCACTTCCTTGGTGTTATCTTTTAGACAATCTATTTGGAATGTGAGAATCCATTCTTGTTACTCCTTGTAGAGGAGGCACATACTATCTGTGTCTAGTCAGCTATCGTGATCCTACTACTCAGCAATATATTTTTATTAGTGGTATGCTAAATCATTTTTAAATGTTGCTAAGTATGTGCTAAATGCACATAATTTCATTTGTTGGCATTGCTTGTCTATTCATGTCAATATATAAATTCTATTGATTTGGTACAACATTTTTAAAATTGTAATAGAACCTTTTAATGCATGTTTTTATTTTTTATTATCTTATACAAAAAGCTCTGAATGTGGCATTTGGGTTTACCAATTACCCCAAAATTCTGTCTCTAGTGAATGTTCAATAGAAGAGAAATATATACATTCCAACATTATCATCACAAATTAGACGCAGCATGACTAATAGGAGAAGAGATAAACCTACTAGACAACTTTTAAAAATAATCTTCATGAAGTCCATAGAGAAAGAAAGCATTTAAGCTGAATCTATAAGAACTTGTATAAATTAACTAGATGGAATTGGGACAAAGGGGATTATTCCAGGTAATTGGAGTAAAATCAAATATGGACACGGCAGGATGTCACATTCAGGGAAAGGCGTAGCCTTTTGTTTATTTGCTATTTCTTATAACTAGAATAGAAAGTATATGTGGGAAGCTGATGGAGATGAGTCTAAAAGGTAAGTAGATCATTAAAGGTCTATTTAATAATTTCATTGCAAAGTGAAAAGGAATGAAATTTCTCCTAAAGATAAGAGATACAGAGGCAGAGCAATATTTAGTATGAATAGGAGGTATAATATATACGGTAGTGGATTCATCTGTATAAGTGATAGCACTGATAGTTTAACTTTGGATTTTGTTTTTATCTGAACACAATATATTAGATTTTTACTGTTGCTGAACAGAGACTATGACCTGTATTTCACAATTTATACAATAATTTATATAATGGATCAAAGGATTTCAAAGAATGACTTTTCTGTCATGCATTGAGATGTGACTTTGTCAGTTGCACTTTTGGACTTTGGGTATAGTATTATTTGAACATAGGCAACATACCCTTAGATTCTCTTAATTGACACTAATTGAGGGGGAGAAAGAAGAAGTGAAGAACTTAGTGCTAAGTAAGGAAGACTAAGCGAAAGAAGACAAGTGCACGAAGTCTAAGAAGAAATGGCCAGGAAGTGAGTGAAAAAATTAAGATACCTATTACATGAATCAAGAAAGAAATGGAGGCCAGGTGTGGTGAACCACACCTGTAATCCTAGCACTCTGGGATCCAAGGCGGGTAGATTGCTTGAGTTCAAGAGTTTGATACCAGCCTAAACAAAAGCAAGACCCCCATCTCTACTAAAAATATAAATAAAAATAGCCAGGGGTAGTGGTGCATGCTGCAGTCCCAGCTACTTAGGATACTGATGCAAGAGGATTTCTGAAGCCCAAGCGTTTGAGGTTCTTATGAGCTATGATGACACCACAGCCCTCTACCCAAGGTGACAAAATAAGACTCTGTCTCAAAAAAAAAGTTTTAATAACTGGAAATCATGTCTAAAATTTTAAGGTATATCACCACAAAATAGCCTTTTTAAGCATTTGAAAACTTAAAAACAACTGCAAGTCCATTAAAAGAGCACATTCAAGTAATGTAACAGTTTATTTAAACATATATAATTATTCAAGAGTTCTATGTATAGTCTAGATGTTACTGGTTTTCAGTGTTGAAAATATCTTTTTCCAATTTTTTATTTTATCTTTGTTTCCCTTATTAAACAGAAATCTTTAATTTGAAGAAAATCATAATTTTTTGCCATGTATTCTCTGCTTCTGCAGTTTCATTTTTTTCTTTTTTACCATGAAGATGAAATTTATTTATTTTATGAGACCTGAAACAAGAACATCATTTGCAGGTCAAACAAGTGATACTTATTACCTTTTTTTTTACTTTCCAAGTCTTCCATCTGTTCAGTGTTTATTTAAATCTGCATTTTTTAAAAAATAGAAATTGCTTTATCAAGTCTATCACTTTAACTAATATGTTAATTTTGGGAAGATGTGAATCTGATTCACCTGAAAAAGTATTCCTTACTTTTATGTCAAGACTATTATGTCTAACTTGCCTTGATAGAACAGTCAGTTTAGGTTCTGTAGTTGACAAGCTATGACTTACTTGGATTGCTGCCTTTTTTGTGTGTCTGAGATGTTTCCTAGTCTGTTTTACTTGAAAATATTTGTTTTATCATGCAGGATATATCAAAGAAGGGTTCCTGGCTGTACAGCATGCCTTAGATAAGGCCATCATGCTGTATCATGAGAACAGTGCAGGAAAAAAACTATTTGATGATATTAGCATCTTTATACAGAGATTTCCACACCAGGCTTATTCTACTGATGAATTGATTTGGATCTCTGGTTATTTCATGCCTTTGATATTCATACTCACATTCTCACCAATGGTACTTTCCATTGTGCGAACTATTGTGTGGGAAAAGGAACAAAGATTGAAGGTAATACCACTCACTTTCTGATAAAGTTTCTATAAAGATTTTTTTTAGGCCTATGGAGATCTTTTGTACATAGAGTTGGATTATTTCTACATATTTAGCCCTGGGGGGTAGTTGTTACATTGTAAAAGCAGTAAATCCAAATATTGAACAGGGAAAATGAGTAAGAATGCCACTGATTAATTTTCCAAGCTGGCAGAGCTACAGAGATCAACTTACTTTGGGGAGCAGAGCAAAGGAAAACCCCAACTAAAGGAGGGAGACCAAAGAGATCACTAAAGGAATTTGAAGTCTCTGGTACCAAGAACAGCAAAGAACTTCAAACAGAACCCAGCTCCTGCCTAAATTAACAGAATCTTCACACTAAAGGCCTATTTTATGTCAGTATCAACTGTTGCCCCAAACATGTCTGAATTTCAACCAAAAATTTCAAGCAAAATCAGAAACCAAGGAAAAAAACACAATCCAAAGAGGCAAATCAGCCATCAGAATCAGACTCAATTAAGACACAGATTTTGGAACTATCAGACAGGGAATTTAAAGTACCTATGATTAATTTTTTTATTGTCTCAGGTTAATTGAAGGTACAAAGAATTAAATTACAATATTTACATTTGTTAAGTAAAGTCCCTCTTATAATTGTGTCCTGCCCCCCTGAGGTGTGCCATCCACCCTAAGATTGTGCCCATTAAGTGAAACACCCCCATATGATTAATATTTTAAAAGCTGTGAAGGTAAAGGTATATGTGTCTGGAATCCTCAAGACCACGACTATTTTCTGAGAAGGACTTATGGGGCTCTGCATACAGTTATACTCACAGCTAGGATTTAGTATAGTGGTGCAGTTAGAATACATAGCTAGATAATAAGGAGAAAAGACACAGGCAAAGCCTAGAGGAAGCCACATATCACTTTCCTCATGTAACTCATGAGAGGCACTCTTGCCCCAGCAATGAAAATCCAGTTGCATATTTGTGATGTTCCTATCCAGAGAAGCCCATCAGAGACTTGGTACCTGAGGTTTTGATTGGAAGTTGATCACATAGGCACCCTGATCCTACCACATAGCAAAATTCCAGAAAGTAGGAAGTAGATATACAGCTTAAATCATATTGTTTATGCAAAAAGTTTAGGTCAGGGGTGTCAAACCTGCAGCCCATGGGCCACATGCAGATTATCTGAGGCCTGTTTTTCTTATCTGTGGTATTAGATATCTCAAAAAGCAGGCATAGACCTTTTCCTTTACTTATCAGCTTTTGTTAGCTTTTGTGTATTTAATATATGGCCCAAGAAATTCTTCTTCCAATGGGTGGCAGAAAAGAAAAAAAATTGGACACTCCTGGTTAGGCAAAGTCAGTCACCTTTATCTATTAGCAAAACTTTCATATCAGTGTAGGAAACAATTTACTAGCCAAGTTCCCATACGCAAAGGTTGGCTCTTGGCAAACATGCCTTTCTAACAATAGCAATTTCAGGTCTTCTGTGCTAGTGATTTTGCACAGTAGATAACATGCAAGATCAGATAGGTAATGCTAGCAGAGAGATCAAAATTGTAGAAAAGAGTAAGATGGAATTTGTACAAATAAAAAACACATTAACAGAAAAGAAAAGTGCCTTTGGCAGACTCATCAATAGACTTGACCCAGATAAAGAAAGAATCAGAGAATTGAATATAAGATAGTTGAAATTACGCAAATTAAAATGAAAAGAGAAAACAAAATATCTAAAAGGTGTAAGACAATGTCAAATGGTATAGCATGGGCATAACTGAAATCCCCAAAGGAGATGAGACGATATAGCAAAGGAGATATTTATAAAGAAATAATTGCCGAGAATATCCCAAAATTAATGATATATGTTTGGTTAAATCACAGATACAGGAAACTCATAGAACACAATGCAGGCTAAGTACAATAGCACACACACATTCCCTTAGGCATATTATATTCAAACTGCTGAAAACCAAAGAAAAAGGTAAAATCTTGATGGCAACAAGGGTGCAGAAGACACGTTGCCATAGACACATTTCTCTAATATTTCTGGAAGCAAAGTATAATACAAAACATACTCATCTCAATGCTTTAAAGTTTAATTTGAAATGTTTTCCATTTTGATTCAATACCAAGTGCATTATTGAAAAAAGAAAATATCTCTGAATTCAGGATAAATATATAGTAATATATACTTACTATATACTTGCACAATAGATATTCTGCCCTCACTGCATAATTTTGGTCACCATGCTTAACTTTTTGACACTTGATTTTTGTTACTCATAATATAGAGACAATATTGGTCAGTTATACAGGATTTCACATGGAAAATGAATTATAAAAAAAAATGTGAAAGCACTATGAATTACAGATACATGTAATAATTTGGTTTGTGCTCACTTTCCTACCAGGAATACCAGCTTCTAATTGGACTCAAAAGCTGGATGATCTGGGCTGCCTATTTCTTCACATTCTTCCCTTTATATGTCATTATTATTATTTTAATATGCATGTTACTCTTTACTGAGGCAAGTATCTAGTTTTGTGCTGTCCGATAGAAATATAAGGAGTCACATATGTAATATTGAATTTTTAGTAGGCTCTAGAAATTTTAAAAACTAAAAAGAAATAGGTGAAATTATTTTGACAATATATTTCATTTAACCCAGTATATGAAAATATTATTTCAACATGTAACAACTTTAAAAATTGAGATATTTTATATTCTTTTTTGTACTAAAACTTCAAAATCTCATGTGTGTTTTGTATTTATAGCACATCTCAATTCAGACACTAAATTTTCATTAGAAATAATTGATCTGTATTTGATACTGCTTTAACTTTTTATTTGAATTCCAAAAATTTAAAATAAAACTAAAAATGTAATTCTCAGTTATACTAGCTATATAGTTCAAGTGCTTAACTAGTCATTAATTTAGTAACTGTCTGCAGAATTAGACAGCTTAGTTCTAGTTGATTATAGCCTGCTGCACCTGTCCTTCAAGAGGATAAGAGTTGTCACAGTTTGAGCTGATTGGTCTTAGATTACCAGAATGATTTGTGATTTTTACTTACTCCACTGTAGAAACTTAGATACTGCTGATTCTCTCAGCAAGTCTTAAACTCTTCTATAAGAAATGAGTTATGTAGTTGTAATCATTTACCTTCTCATTGAATTTCAGTCACTAAGCACTGTGATCTCTTTCATTAGGGCTGTAATTTATTCCCTGTGTTTACAATTTATTCCCTGTGTTTATGTGACAATACTTATAGTGTACTTTACCTGATGTCACAAATGTTTTATTATAGATTTTTAATGAGCCAATCTTCCGCTACAGTGACTTCAGTTTTATCTTTGTCTTCCTTGTGTGTTATGCCATTGCTTCAATATTCTTTGGCTTTATGATTAGCACAATCTTCAGTAAAGGTGAGTCTAAGACATCTATACCAAAATTTCTGTTTTAATTTGCTAACATAGAATTATATCTGAAACTTTTTCTAGCCACCTCATTTTGACTTACATTGTGGCCAGAAGATGAACTGCACATGAAATGGTATGACGAGAGGTGGAGAGAACACCGAAAATGAATATGGCCCTATTGTTATGTGCATGTGTGTGTGTGTATAAAGAAGAATACAAAATAAAATTGTGACAAGTTGGAACTTAGGATAAACTAAATGGTGCTTTGTGCAGAGGTTGATTTTAAGTCACTTCTGAAAGTAAGTCAAGGGATAGAATTCACTCATTCACTTACTCAGCAAGTACTCTGCACATTTACCATGTGGTAACACTGTGTCATATACTTAAAGGCAAATTAATATTGATTTCTTATAATAACTCACACAAGAATAGTATGTATAACCAAATAATCCTATATTGGTCTAATCAGACATTTTGTAGAAATAAATCTCTTTTTAAATTTCAATAGAGTTGGGGAGACAAGTGGAATTTTGTTACATGGATGTATTGTATAATAGTGAAATCTAATCTTTCAGTGTAGCCACCCGTACTCAATAGGGTACTTTGTACTCTGCAGGTAATTTTTTATCCCTCACACCCCCCCAATCTTTCCATTTTGAGTCTCCCGTGTGTGTTATTACATTTTGTATGAACATAGGTACCTAGAACTTACCTCCCAGTTATAATAAGAACATGTGGCATTTGTTTTTCCATTCCTGGGTCATTTCACTTGAAATAGTGGCCTCCATTTCCATCTAAGTTGCATAGTATAGATATATATGTATATATACCTTTTCTTTACCCACTAATTAGTTAAAGGGCACTTAGACATATTCCATATCTTTGCATTTGTGAATTGTGCTGTGATAAACATAAGAGTACAGAGGGGTTATATATAATAACTTGTTTTCCTTGGGTAAAGCCCAGTAGTGAGATTGTAAGATTGAATGGTAGTCTTAATTTGAGAAATTTCCATACTTTTTTCCTAGAGGTTCTGCTAACTTACATTCTTATGAACAGTATACCGGTATTCCCTTCATGCTTTTTCAACTGCACCAGCATTTGTAGCTTTTTGACTTTTTAATAATGGCCATTCTAATAGAAGTAAATCAATATCTCACTGTAGTTTTAATTTGCATTTCCCTAATGGTTAGTGAGGTCGAGAATTTTTTTTCATATGTTTTATGGCCATTCATATATTGTCTTTCAAAAAATGTCTGTTTGTGTTTGTTCACTTTTTAATGGACTTATTTTTTTCTTGTTGACTTACCTGTGTTCTTTATAGATTCTAGATATTAATCTTTTGTCAGTTTGTGAATATTTTATCCTGTAAGGGTGTGAGTCCCCACTACCTTCGCTGGGATCTGCACTGACAGCAGTAGATGCAAGAAAAACTTTGACTCAGTTATCTCAGGTGAAATAACCAATGGAAGCCTATGAGAAGTGTACACTGAAGCTAGTAGCATCTAGAAACTGCAGCTAGCAAGTGCAGCCTCAATCCATTCACCCAAATGTTTCTTTATTCAGTCAAAAACCATAAATCATGTTGACAACATAAAACCTAAAGTTAATTTTAGTTATTCAAAGTAAGGTTCCCCAAGCATTTGTTCCAGTAAAAAAGGGGGAAACTACAGAGGGGAAATCAAGTAAACACATCATGTGATTTTTGCAAATTAGGGGGTAAACTTTTACTTTCCTAACTCGCTTCAGTAATTTTTATCTTATATCTAAGCAGGACTTAGGCAATAGTTATCTTTGCTAAGCATTCTGTTCTTGGCCTCAAGATATCCATCAGGCCATCTGCAGCACCTAGAAGGCCAGAATCCTGGACTCCTGTCAGACAAGATCTCTGGAATGGTAGCCCTGAGTCGCCGGGCACCAGACACTGTGCTTTGAGTAACTTGGACCCTTGTCTCACAAGTTCTCCAGGAATACCTGGCCTAAACTACACTACAAACCTAACTCCTACATTCTCCCATGCTGTATGTTGTCTATTACTGTCGTAATTATTTCTTTTGCTGAGCAGAAGTTTTTAAGTTTAATTAAGTCCCATTTGTTCCTTTGTCTTTTTCTTGAATGTGTCTTGGAGAACTCAATGGTAAATTCTTTGTCTCAGGCAACGTCCAGGAGAGTTTTTCCTAGGTTATCTTCCAGAACTTTTATGCTTTAGAAGACCTACATTGAAATCGTCAAACCATCTTGAATTAATTTTTGTATATGGTGAGAGGTAGAGATCCAGTTTCATTCTTCTGCATATGACTGTCCAGTTGTCCCACCACCATCTATTGAATAGGGTGTCCTTTCCCCAGTGTACATTTTTGTATACTTAGTCAAAGATTACTTGTTGTAGAGATATGGCTTTATTTCTGAGTTTTTTATTCTATTTCATGGATTTCTGTGTCTACTTACATACTACTATTTTGGTTCCTATAGCCTTGTAGTAAAATATGAAGACAGTTAATGTGATGCTTCCAATTTTCTTCTTTTTGCTTAGGATTGCTTTTGGTGTCTTTTGGTTGTATATGAATTTTAGGATTGTTTTATTCTAGTTCTGTGAAAGTTGTTGGTATTTTTATAGGAATTACTTTGACTCTCTAGGTTACTTTTGGACAGTATGGTCATTTTAATGACATTAGTTCTCAGAAATCATGAGCATGGAATGTTTCTCCATTTGTTTGTGACATGTGTGATTTCTTTCATCAGTGATTTGCAATTTTCCTTGTTGAGATTTTTTCACCTTCTTAGTTAAGTATATTCTTAGGTATTTAATTTTTTTGCAGCTATTGTGAATAGGATTGAGTTCTTGATTAGTTTCTCAGCTAGGTCATCATTGGTGTATTGAAATGATACTGATTTGTGTATGTTGATTTTATAACCTGAGACTTTACCAAATACATTTATAGGAGTCTTTGGAGGAAGCATTATTGTTTTCAATTATAATTCATATCATCAGAAAACAAGTAATTCTACTTCCACCTTTCCACTTTGAATGCCCTTTATTTCTTTCTCTTGACTAATTGCTTTAGACTTTAGATACTGCACTGAATAAAAGTGGTGAAAGTAGATCTCCTTGTCTTGATCTTAGGGTTTCAACTTTTCTCCATTAAGTACAATTTTCATTATAGGTTCTTCACATGTCTTTTATTACTTTGAGGTATGTTCCTTCTATGCCTTGTTTGTTAAGGATTATTATCATTAAGGAGTACTAGATTTTATTGAATGCTTTTTCTGCATCTATTGAAATTATCATATGGCTATTGCTTTTAATTCCATTCATGTGGTGAATTCACATTTATTGACTTGCATATATTGAACCAACCTTGCATCCCTATGATAAAACCCACTTGATTGTGGTGAATTATCCTTTTGGTATTCTGTTGGATTGAGTTTGTTAGTATTTTGTTGAGAATTTATTTGTCTATGTTCCTCAAGGATATTGCTCTGCAGTTTTCTTTTTGTCTTGTATCCTTTCCTGGCTTTAGTATCATGGTGGTACCAGCTTCATAGAATGAGTTAGAGAGGATTCCCTCCTTCTCAGTCTTTTAGTTTCAGTAGGATTGGTACTAGTTCTTCTTTGTATGTTTGGTAGAATCGGGCTATGAATCTTTTCTGGTCCTAAGCCTTTGTTTTGTTGGGACTATTTTATTACTGATTCAATCTCACTACTCATTATTGGCCTGTTCAAGATTTCCATTTCTTCCTAATTGAAGCTTGGGAGGTTGTATGTTTCTAGAAGTTTATTCATTTCCTCTGGATTTTCTGGCCTTTGGTTATAGAGATGTTTGTACTAGTCTCAGGTGATCTTTTATATTTCTTTGATATTATTTGTAATGTCTTTTTTTTCATCTCCGATTGAATTTACATGAATCATCCTTTCTTGGTTAATCTACCTAGTGGTCTGTCAATTTTGTTTATATGTTCAAAGAACCAACTTTTTGTTTTATCAGTTCTTTGTATCTTTTTGGCTTTAATTTCATTTAGTACTGCTCTGATCTTTGTTATTTCTTTACTTCTGTCGGCTTTGTTTGTTCTTTTTCTTCTAGTTCCTAAATGTGACATTATGTTGCAATTTCTGATTTTTTTTATTTCTTTGATGTAGGCATTTAGTACTATAAATTTCCCTTTGAACACAGCATTTTTCTGTATCCCAGACATTTTTCTAAGTGTATCACTATTATCATTCATTTTGAAAAACATTTTTATTTCTCTCTTGGTTTCATCATTGGCCCAAACTTCATTCACTTGTTTTGTGACCTAATATATGGTCTATTTTCAGGAATGTTCCATGTGCTAATGAGAAGAAAGTATATTCTATAATTTAGGGGGTAGGATGTTCTGTAAATATCTTTTAGGTCCATTTTTTCTAGAGTCTCATTAAATTCAGTGTTGATTTTCTGCCTCTGGAATGTCTAGTGTTATCAGTGAAGTCTCCACTATTGTTTTATTCCCATCTATCTCTTTTCTTAGGTCTACCAGTATTTGTTTTGCAAATCTGGGGGCTCTGGTGCCAGATGCATAAATATTTAGTTCTGTTATATCTTTTTCTTGAATTGATTTCTTTATCATTATATAATGACCTACTTTGTCCTTTTTTTTTTACTATTTTTGATTGAAAGCCTGTTTTCTCTCGTGTAAGTATAGCTACTTCTTGCTTTTGGGTGTTTCTGTTTGTGTGGAAAAAATTTTTTCCACTCCTTTATCTTGGTTCTGTAAAAATCTTTACCAGTTAAACTTAATGTTTTTTAAGTCCTGTGATTTTTATACTTTGGCGTGGTTTTATAATGGTGTCAACCTTACATTTGGATGTTTGAAACTGCTGTGCACATTTCTTGTAGGACTGGTCTATTGGGGACAAATTCCCTTAGCACATTCTTGTCTTGGAAAGTCATTGTTGCTCCTTCATTTCTGAAACTAGCTTTTCAGGATATACAATTCTTGTCTGATAGTTTTTCTGTTCAAGACTAAAGATAGAACCCTAATCCAATCTGGATGGAAGATTTCTGCTGAGAAACCTACTGTTAATCAGATGGGTTTTCCTTTGTAAGTGATTTGATTCATTTTTTTCCATTGTTTGGGGCAGTTTCTTTTCATTGGCTTATCCAATGACTATGTACTTTGATGAAGTCCTTGTTGCAGTGATTCTTCCAGGAGTTCATTTAACATCTTACACCTGGATGTCCATATCTTTAGCAAAACCAGTATAGTTTTCCTCAATTATTCTCTCAAATAGATTTTCTAAACTTCTTGGTGTTTTTTTCTCCCTCAGGAAAATCTATGATTCATAGGTTTGAATGTTTTACATAATCCTGTATTTCTTAAAGATTTCGTTAATTTCCTTTTTTTTTTTTTTTTTTTTTTTTTTTTTTTTTGTAGAGACAGTTTCACCATATAGCCCACGGTAGAGTGCTGTGGCATTACACAGCTCACTGCAACCTCCAACTCCTGGGCTTAGGTGATTCCCTTGCCTCAGCCTCCCAAGTAGCTGGGACTACAGGTGCCCGCCACAACGCTCAGCTATTTTTTGTTGCAGTTTTGCCGGGGCCAGTATATGGGGCCAGTGCCCTGCCACTGACCCACAGGTGCCACCCTTAATTTCTTTTTTTAATTTCAGATTATGACAAAGGTGTATAAAATTAGGTTATATTGTTTGTATTTATTATGTAAAATCCAAGTTTTAGTTGATCCCATGAGCATTTCTTTTCGTTCTTCTTTCTTTGTTTTTGTCTGACTGGATTAATTTGAAAGTTTTGTCTTTGAGCTCTGAAATTCTTTCTCTTGCCTTGTCTAGTCTATTATTAAAACTTTCCACCATATCTTATAATTCCCTAAGTTAATCTTTCATCTCCTAAAGTTGTGATTGCTCTTTTTAAAGTATTTATTTCTTTATAAAATGTTTTATTTATAACCTTAATTACTTTAAAAAAATCTATATTGGTTTTCAGCTCTCTCTTGGACTTTATAGAGCTTCTTTATAATCAGTATTTTGAATTCTTTGTCTAATATTTGAAAAAATTCATTTTGACTTCATTTCATTGCTGTAGAGTTAATATGATCCTTTGGAGTTGTTATAAAACTTGGTTCTTGTACCCAGCTACTTACCATTATTTGATATTTGATAAGCCAATTAAAAACATTCAATGGAGAAAAGATTCCCTATTTAACAAATGGTGCTGGGTGAACAGGCTGGTGATCTGTAGAAGACTGAAACTAGACCCACACCTTTCACCCTTAACTAAGATAGACTCTCACTGGATTAAAGATCTAAACTTAAAAATACTATAAAAACTATAAAAATACTAGAAGAAACTATAAAAATACTAGAAGAAAGCGTAGGGAAAACTCTTGAAGGAATTGGCCTGGGCGAATATTTTATGAGGAGGACTCCCTGTGCAATGGAAGCAACATCAAAAATACATTACTGGGACCTAATGAAACTAAAAAGCTTCTGCACAGCCAAGAACATAGTAAGTAGAGTAAACAGACAGCCCTCAGAATGGGAGAAGATATTTGTAGGATATGTCTCTGACAAAGGTTTAATGACCAGAATCCACAGTGAACTCAAATGTATTAGCAAGAAAAGAACAAGTGATCCCATCTCAGACTGGGCAAGTGACTTGAAGAGAAACTTCTCTGAAGAAGACAGACAGATACATGACCTACAGACACATGTAAAAATGCTCATCATCCTTAGCTATCAGAGAAATGCAAAATCAAAACTACTTTGAGATATCATCTAACTCCAGTAAGACTAGCTCACCTCACAAAATCCAAAACCATAGATGTTGGCATGGATGTGTAGAAAAAGGAACACTTTTACACTACTGGTGGGAATGCAAACTAACACAGTCCTTTTGGAAAGATGTTTGGAGAATACTTAGAGATCTAAAAATAGATCTGCCATTCAATCCTATAATTCCTCTACTAGGTACATATCCAGAAGACCAAAAATTGCATTATAACTAAGATATTTGTACCAGAATGTTTATTGCAGCCCAATTCGTAATTGCTAAGTCATGGAAAAAACCCAAGTGCCCATCGACTCATGAATGGATTAATAAATTGTGGTATATGTACACCATGTTTACATGGATGGAGCTGGAAAATATTCTTCTTAGCAAGGTATCCCAAGAACGGAAGAAAAAGTACCCAATGTACTCAGTCTCAATATGAAACTAATTTATAGCTTTCATAGGAAGGCTATAACCCAATCTCAGTCCAAGAATATGGGGAAGGGGCCATGGGAAGGGACGGGAGTGGGAAGAAGGGTGGAGGGAGGATGATTGGTGGGTCCACACCTAGGGCGCATCTTAGAAGGGTGCAGGTGAAGTTTACCAAGTGTAGAGTATAAGGGTTTGAACACAATAAGTAAGAAAATGTCATGAAGGCTATGTTACCCAGTTCGGTGAAAATATTTCAGACTGTGTATGGAACCAGCTCATTGTACCCCATGATTGCACTATTGTACACAACTATGATTAAATTAAAAAAAAAAAAGAACATGAAAATACAAGCTTGCAGTAAGTGTCTCAAAAAAAACCAAAACTTCCTGCCATGATTCTGAATCTGTTTGCACACCTCCACTCACAGTCCCTTACAAAAGTGGTGACAAGGCACCAGGTTTTCTTTTTTAAAAATTACTTTTTCTACTCAGTAATATGATTGGAATTTATATTTTACCTTACTAGTACTTCTAGTTTTAGCATATTGTAACATGCTTATTATTCATGTATATTTTCTTGAGATTTTCTGTGGAAATGGATGCCAGGCATTTTACAGAATGTGATTCACAAATCATAGATAATAACCCAAAGTCTGAATTGCAGTTTGCAAGTACTTTTAATATATGTATAGTGTTATTTCATTTATAATGTCTTTTAAATTTCAATAACCTGAGTTTAAAATTAGACAGGTTAGAATTCAAAAAGAATAATACGGTGCATCTTAGATACAGGTGAAACTTACTAAATGTAGAATATAAATGTCTGTACACAATAACTAAGAAAATGCCATGAATGCTGTGTCAACCAGTTTGATGAAAATATTTCAGATTGTATATAAAACCAACACATTGTGCCCCATGATTACATTTATGTACACAACCATGATATAATAAAAAATTTAAAAAAAGAATAAAAAAAAAAAAAACCTTGGTTCTTTCATAATACCAAACTACTTTTTCTGGGTCCTTCTAATCTAGATAGACTATTTCTTATCATTATTTTTTAATTTATTTTCTTTTTTTTTCTTTTTTATTAACTTTTTATTTCTTATTAAATCATAGCTGTGTACATTGGTGCAATCATGGGGTACAATGTGCTGGCTTCATTATACAATCAGGAATATTTTCATCCAACTGTTCGACATAACCTTGTGGGATTTTCTTGGTTATTGTATGAAAACACTTGTATTCTGCAGTTTATTTTCAATTGGACTGCAGTCTTTTTTCCTCATTGAGGAGGTGACAATATTGTGTATTTTTTATGATAGGCTGGCTTTGGCTGTGGGTGCCTTCAGTGGGAAGACTCTGCATGAGTTCCTTAGTTGTCTATAATCTTTGCATGGTGACTTTCTCAGATGTTGCTTGTAATAGTGATGTAGTAGGCCTGTGAGCAGATTCACTACCTCTTACATATCCAAAATGGCAGAGGTTTCATGAGGGTTATTTTATTCCTTGGTGTTGTACACTTTTCTCAGTTTTCACTAGATTGAGCAGTTCAGCCTGTAGGCCAGTAGATGAGGCATCCTCTAGTAAGAACCAACTACAGCAGCAACAGGTGATACATGTGAGATCCTGATGGTGATCACAAGCCCCAGCCCTGATAGAGGTGGGGGAGTAGGTCCCAGTGAAATTCACTGAGGTATCCACAGGAGGAGGGAAAGAAGCCTCTCTTTTCCACTCCTAAGCAGGCAGAAGTATAATCTACCTCCTTGTCATGCCCCTGTCCCATTGGTCATGATAATCAGATCTGAAAGATACCACTGTTCATCTGCAGGAATGCTGCCATTGCATATAGAGAGGAGGATGATCTATTCTCCCTGTAAACCTGAGCCTGAAAGGCACACCTCCCATAAGGTCACTCCCTGCCCCAGAAAGGCCATTTATAAGTGTTCCCATAGGAGAAGCTCCAGCTCTGTCTGCAGCAGTAGGCAAGGGTGAGAAAAAGTCCCCTCCTACATATCCCTCCACAAGCACTGGAGATGCCCAATTGCTGGGGTGGAACCATAGCTCTCTCCACCCAGTGGAGCCCAACACAGAGCCTGTGCCTGTACTGAAAGGGGCTCAGCCACTCCCTGCCTACAGTGAGAAGTTCTGGGACATAGAAAAGCCGACACTCTGGCTTCCCTTGTCACATGGGATTCTTTCTCAGTGCAGTGCACTTCCCTTTCCCCCTATAAGCAACAATCCCTGAGGGCTAGACCACTGGGAATCCTGCTGCTCCTTTGAGTTTAGCTTCCCTGTGGGGCTGCCACAATCCAAGTGGGTGCTGAGGAATATCTGCAAGGGAGCCAATGATGTGGAGACTCAGGGTTGAAAGTCCTTGGAAAGTTCAGAGTCTCACAATAGGTGTACTCTCAGTGTGCTGCCCACCACAGCTTGAGTCCAAGGGGAAAGCAAGGGACCCTGTGGGAGCTGGTAGCCTGGTGTAATGCCCTTATGAATTTCCCAAATCACAGTCCACTGCAGTATGTGGGCTTATGTGGGAAAATAATCTCTCCTTAAATTCAGATACTAGTAGTCTGCTGCAAGGATTGGGGAAGTCAAAAACATACCCACCTACCCTTTTCACAGAATTCTAAGTCCCTTGGGGTTCTATCTCTGCCAGCTTCTTGTTTGGGGAGTTGAGAGGTGGGTTTCAAACTTTGTCAGTAAACTCTCCAATAGGCTTCAGCACTCTCCCCTTAATGCTTTGCTCAACCTGTGATTACCTGTAATTTTGGTTCTTCCTTCTTAGAAGAATTAGTCACTGATGTCTCTAGTAATCCATCTCAGGAAAAATAGGATTAATTCTCTACTAGCCATTTTTAAATTATGTCCCAAAAGATTAAGGAATTTTTTTTTTTTTTAGTCCTCAAATGCTAAGTATTAATCCCTAACCCTTTCTTCTATGCTGAACCAACACAATATCATCCATTCCTAGAAATTCATTTTAGGGCAAAATTGCAGTTTTACAGAAATATTTTAAAATATTGCTAGCAATTTAATTTTTAATATATTGCCATAGTTATTGTCAGCTGACTGGTTTTCACAATTGACAGCTGGTATTCATAGTAATGCAGAAAATAATTAACATCCCAGACCTGAGACTCCTATCCTCAGAAAAGCCCGATTGATAGGCGTGACTTTGGCTGGCATCTGACTACTTAATTTTTAGGGGCAGTCCCACCGTTTCCTAAATGATGAGAATCACTCCCTGTAACTAAACTGTGTGAACAATATAGTTTTCATAGAAACCATGCTTTCCTCCTGAGAGTCTTGAATCTTGGTATGTACTAGACAGAAAATACTTGTGTGACTACTTCCTAATAAAAACATGGGTCACTGGGTCTCTAATGGGCACTGGGTCAACACTATATCCACATTATTACAATTCATTCATGGAAGAATTAAGTGCAACCTGTGTGATTCCACTGAGAGAGAACTTTTGGAATCTTGTACTGGGTTTCCTCTGGGCTCTGCCACCATACACCAAACTTTCCTTTTGATTATTTTGCTTTATATCCCTTTCTTGTACTAAATCATATCTAGAGTATGACTATATGCTGAGTCCTGTGAGTTTTCTCACTTTCCTATCAATGTGAGCTTGGTTTTGAGGACCTTGATGCAATAATTAGTACCGAAAAACCATATATAGTCAGCATACACTTATACTCACAGTAAAAAAAAAGTAATATGTTGACAGGTGGTGCCTGTGGCACAAGGAGTAGGGCACCAGCCCCATACACCAGGGGCATTGGGCTCAAGCCCAGCCCTGGCCAAAACTGAAAAAAAAATTTAGAAAGTAATATGTTGAGCTGAAACAGAAGGTGATATGTTGAAAAGGAAGATGACACTACCAGATAAACAGGAGTCAGTGTATTTATAAAAATTTACAATAGACACAATTTCTGGTGAAATGATACACTAAATACTCAGAATGACTCTTAAACTAAAACATTAAATAAATTTTTTTAGAACTTATTTTTAAATATATTGCTTACATGATTCCCTGAAAAGATGGAGTAGCCACATTCTTCCCAGGTCTGCCCCCTTTATATAAAAAATCCTACATAAAACACAGCCAACAAGCATAAGATGTCTCTCTCTGAAAGGCGTAAGGAAGGTGGGCTACCTAAAGACGTTGGAATTTGAGGGATGATGGCTTCAGTTTCCTGGGTTTTTTTATTGTTTTCTATTTTTTTTAATCATAGCTGTGTACATTAATGCAGTCATGGGGTACAATGTGGTGGTTTTATATACAATTTGAAATATTTTCATCAAACTGGTTAACATAGCGTTCATGGCATTTTCTTAGTTATTGTGTTAAGACATTTATGTTCTACATTTAGTAAATTTCACATATACCTTTGTAAGATGCACTGTAGGTGTGGTCCCACTGATTACCCTCCCTCCACCCCTCCTTCCCTCTCCCCTCCACCCTCTCCTCTTTCCCCTTCTTCTTGGGCTATAATTGGGTTATAGCTTTCATATGAAAGCTATAAATTGATTTCATAGTAGGGCTGAGTACATTGCATACTTTTTCTTCCATTCTTGAGATACTTTGCCCAGAAGAATATTTTCCAGCTTCATCCATGTAAACATGAAAGATGTAAAGTCTCCCATCTTTTTAAAAGGCTGCTTAATATTCCATGGTGTAAATATACCACAATTTAATAATCCATTCGTGGGGTCAATGGTCACTTGGGCTTCTTCCATGACTTACCGTTCATGAATTTGGCTGCGATAAACATTCTGGTACAAATATCTTTCTTATAATGTGAATTTTGGTCTTCTGGATATATACCTAGTAGAGGAATTGTGGGATCGAATGGCAGGTCTATTTTTAGATCCCTAAGTGTTCTCCAAACATCTTTCCAAAAGGAACGCATCAGTTTGCATTCCCTCCAGCAGTGTAGAAGTGTTCTCTTTTCTCCACATCCATGCCAACATCCCTGGTTTGGGAATTTTGTGATATGGGCTAATCTTACTGGGGTTAGATGATATCTCAAAGTGGTTTTGATTTGCATTTCTCTGATGATTAAGGATGAGCATTTTTCTGTAGGCCATGCACCTGTCTTCTTCAGAGAAGTTTGTCTTCAGGTCCCTTGCCCACCCTGAGATGGGGTCACTTGTTCTTTTCTTGCTAATACGTTTGAGTTCTCTATGGATTCTGGTAATTAAACCTTTGTTGGAGGCATAAACTGCAAGTATCTTCTCTCGTTCTGAGGGCTGTCTACTTGCTTTACTTACTGTGCTCTTGGCTGTGCACAAGCTTTTTAGTTTGATCAGGTCCCAGTAATGTGTTTGTGGCGTTGCTTCAATTGCCCAGGGGGTTTTCCTCATAAAATATTTGCCCAGGCCAATTTCTTCAAGTGCTTTCCCTGCACTTTCTTCTAGTATTTTTATAGTTTCATGTCTTAAGTTTAAATCTTTAATCCAGTGAGAGTCTGTCTTAGTTAATGGTGAATCATGTGGGTCCAGTTTCAGTCTTCTACAGGTTGCCAGCCTATTGACCCAGCACCATTAGTTAAATAGGGAATCTTTTCCCCACTGAATGTTCCAGATTGTCTTATCGAAGATCAAATAACAGTAAGTAGCTGGGTTCACCTCTTGGTTCTCTATTCTGTTCCATACATCTACCTCTCTGTTTTTGTGCCAATACCAAGAAGTTTTGATCACTATTGATTTATAGTGTAGTCTGAGGTCTGGTAGCATGATTCCTCGTGGTTTGTTTTTATTTCTGAGTAATATCTTGGCTATTCAAGGTATTTTCTGATTCCACATAACACAAAGTATTATTTTTTCGAGATCTTTAAAGTATGACAGTAGAGCTTTAATAGGGATTACATTAAAATTGTATATTGCTTTGCGTAGTATTGACATTTTAACAATGTCAATTCTTCCCAGCCATGAGCATGGTATGTTTTTCCATTTGTTAACATCTTCAGCTATTTCTTTTCTTAGAGTTTCATAGTTCTCTTTGTAGAGATCTTTCACGTCCTTTGTTAGGTAAACTCTCAAATATTTCATCTTTTTGGCACTACTGTGAACGGAATAGAATCCTTGACTGTTTTTTCAGCATGATATTGTTGAGGTGTTGTAAAGGGTACAGATTTATGAGTGTTGATTTTGTAACCTGAAACGCTTCTGTATTCCTTGGTCACTTCTAAGAGTTTTGTAGTAGAAACCCTGGTGTTTTCCAGATATACAATCATATCATCTGTGAAGAGTCAAAGTTTGATCTCTTCTGACCCTATGTGGGTACCCTTGATCACCTTTTCTTGCCTGATTGCAATGGCTAAGACTTCCATTACAATGTTAAAAAGCAGTGGAGACAATGGGCAACCTTTCTTGGTTCATGATCTGAGTGGTAATGATTTCAATATGATATTGGCTGTGAGTTTGCTGTAGATGGACTTTGGCACTTTAAGAAATGTCCCTTCTATACCCATTTTCTTAAGTGTTCTGATCATGAAAGGATGCTGGATATTATCAAACGCTTTTTCTGCATCAATTGAGAGAATCATATGGTCTTTGCTTTTTAATTTGTTTATGTGATGATTTATATTTATAGATTTATGTATACTGAACCAGCCTTGAGACCCTGGGATAAAACCCACTTGGTCATGGTGTATAATTTGTTTGGTGTATTGCTCAATTCTGTTTGTTAGGATCTTGTTGAATATTTTTGCATCAATATTCATTAGTGATATTGGTCTGTAATTTTCTTTTCTTGTTGGGTCTTTTCCTGGTTTGGGGATCAAGGTGATGTTTGCTTCATAGAATATGTTGGGTAGTATTCCTTCTTTTTCTATATTTTGGAAAAGGTTGAGTAATATAGGTCCCCTTTAAAGGTTTGGTAGAATTCTGATGTGAAGCCATCTGATCCTAGGCTTTTCTTTTTAGGGAGATTTTGTATAGTTGATGCTATTTCAGAACTTGATATAGGCCTGTTCACTTTTCCACTTCATTCTGGCTAAGTCGAGGCAGGTGGCATGTTTCCGAGTATTGGTCTATTTCCTTCAGATTTTCATATTTTTGGAGAACAGAGTTTCTTGTAATATTCATTAAGGATTTTTTGAATTTCTGAGGAGTCTGTTGTTCTTTCATCTTTCCCATTTCTGATTGATGAAATTAGAGATTTTACTCTTTTTTTCCTGGTTAGGTTAGCCAAAGATTTATCTATTTTATTGACCTTTTTAAAAAAACCAACTTTTTGATTTATTTCTCTGTTGTATAAATTTTTGTTTTCAATTTCATTTAATTCTGCTCTAATTTTGGTTATTTATTTTCTTCTACCAGGTTTGGGATTGGAATGTTCTTCCTTTTCCAGTTGCTTGAGATGTCCCATTAAATTGTTAACTTCCTCTCTTTCCATTCTCTTGGGGATGGCTTGCAGTGCTATAAATTTCCCTCATAAAACTGCCTTTGCAGTATCCCAGAGGTTCTGATAATTCATGTCTTCATTATCGTTTTGTTCCAAAAATTTAGTAGTTTCCTTCTTAATCTCATCTATGACCCAGCTATTATTCAGCATAAGGTTATTTAGTTTCCATGTTTTCATATGAGTATGCAGATTCCTGGTGTTATTGAGTTCAAATTTTATTCCTTGATGGTCCAAGAAGATGCAAGGAATAATTTTTATTCTTTTAAATTTGCTGAGGTTAGACTTGTGACCTAAGACATGATCAAATTTGAAGTATGTTCCATGGGCTGATGAGAAGAATGTGTATTCAGTTTTGTTAGGATGAAATGTTCTGTAGATGTCTGTCAAATCCAATTGTTGAATGGTTAAGTTTAAGTCTAAAGCTCTCTTCTCTCCCCCCTCTCCCCCCGTGTGTCTTCTCTCTCTCTCTCTTTCTCTCTCTCTCTCTCTCTCCTCCTCCTTAATGCTGCTCTGTAGCGTCCCCCACCAATAAAGACCTTTCGTATAAGCCTTGGTGGTCTTATGCCGGTCAAGTACCCCTCCTGTCATCTGGTGTCAGAAGCAGGATCTAATTAGGGAACGCTCCATGTTCCTGAGAGCTCCCTATCTTCTTCTTGCACTCCTGGCACTCACCACCATCTTCGACTTGTGTCCAGCCGCCAAGGCGCCATAACCAGCACGCAATACCACCTCCTCTGAACTCAGTAAGTACCCCTATGGGAGCGAGTTTTCACCAATCGTGGGCTAGGTTGCTTACATTCCTGGCAATTCACCCCTCTCGAGGCTTGAGTTCCCAATTCCCCTTAACCTTGTGTGGCCTAGCGTAGTGCTTCCACGCCTCGCAGGAAAATTCCTGGCACCAGGTCTCAAGCTCTCCTCGGCCCCATGGGTCTCACACAGACTTAAGTATGGTGACGACCATCTTAAGCTGTGTTCTTGTTTCCACGGCCAGCAGCAAAGCTGGGAAGACGTTCCCACTCTGTCCCTGGTCCAAGCGTGATTCTGCTCACGCTTTATTTCCGTGACAAATCGCCATGGGTGCAAGCTATTCTATCCCACCTAACTCCCCCTTAAGGTACTTATTACACCACCTGGTAAAATTAAGATTAATTAAACTCTACCCAGGTTTGGCCACTTTACAAGCTAAATAACCGAAGTATCTAGCCAAGCTATAATTTTCTTTAATCCAAAACTTATATAACTATTATAAGCACCTTGGCAAATGGAGCAAGGTCCCCTGCATTCAGACTTTCTCCTATCTTAAAACCAAGCCTAATTTACATTCAGATAATTCCAACATTCTTGTAACAAAGAACTGTTCCTACTCTCCATCTCACTATTCAAACTCCCCTCAATACTAGGCTCGTCCCTCAACCACACAATTGCCTCCATCCTCTGTCCCTCCTACTTCCCTGACAACCAATCTAAACTCGTCTTCTGACTCCTCCCCTCCTGACACCCCCCCTCCAACTGACCCTCAGAGCTCTTCCTGTTGTCCCTCAGTCCATTTCCGACTGCTCCAAGAAACACTTCGGGACCTTTTTACCCCCTTTTTCCTCCAGCTCCTCCATATAATTATACAGTAACTTCCACTACTTATCCTTAACTTCCCTCCAGTCCCCTCACCCGCTCCTGCTCTCGTCGGTCTCCAAAATTAAAAAAACCTTCAACTCTCTCTCACTTCTTAGCCCCACTCTGCGAAATAACTGATACAATTTCTGTTTATTCCTTTCTCACAGCTAAACTCACACACTTTAAAGTTAAACTAAGTTCCTTTACTTCTAATCCTTCTCATTTTATTCAAAAGTTTCAGTTTATTATTATAACCTGCCAACTTACCTAACATAATGTTTTTATTGTTTTAACCAATACCCTAACCCCTAACGAGTGTGGGAGAAGGCAAAAGAGGCAGCAGATCAATTTCATATATCAAACAATAAGCATCCTACAGATAACACCATAGTCCTTAACTCCCAACTAAATTAAATTATAATAATAATGTGGGAAGAGAAGTAAAGACATTTTTATTACCTACATTCTTTGTGGACTTAGAACTTCTGCCAAAAAGGCTGTTAATTATGATAAATTAAGGAAAGTCATACAAAATAAGTCTAAAAATCCTTCAGCTTTCCTCCAATGCCTTACTGAGGCTTTTATTAAGTATACTAATTAAAATCCTAAAACAATAAATGGGAAAAAACGTTCTCATAATTTATCTCTTTAACCAAAGTTACCCCGACATTGAACTTAAACTAAAGCTCTTGGAGCACAGACCCCTGACA
>CAUYRH010048790.1:0-14153 GCA_963574655.1 Perodicticus potto | reverse complement strand
GAAAAGCTGGAAAAGAAACCAACTCCAGTATGTCAGGTTTGAACTAAAATTGAAAGCATCTCTATTTTTATTTAAGATTCTCTGTGAAGTCCTCAATGATTGAGAAAAGAAGCAGCATTTAAAAACTAAAGTTAAAGGCAGCAAATCAATTCTCGTTATGATTTGAATCTATATTCCATACTTCCCATAGTGTGACGACGTAAGGCTCAGTGTTGATCTCACAGTGGATCACACAGTGTATTTCCTTATGACACGACTTTTTCTTAAAACTGAGTTACATCATTTAAAAAATTGTTTAGCTTTTCATTCTCATACTTAATTTTTACCAAACACTAAAACATATGAGACACATTTGAAAATAATATTCCACAAAATTAAACATCACAGCAATTCTTATAAGACTCTAACCACTACAGAGTACGTATGATGTTTTGATGCAGACAAGCAAAATGAACTGAACAGATCAGGGTAACTGTGGTAATCATCATTTCATGGTTTATCAGTTTTGTGTGTTAAAATCATGCCAATTCTACACTTGGGTTCTTTTAAAGTATACCTTACATTAGTGTTAACTACAGTCACTTTGCTACACTATCAAATAATGCTTATTCTATCTAACTATCTATCTTTTTGCACTAATTCGCCAGCCCTATTTTATCCCTCTCTCTCTGCCGTCCTTCACATCCTCCAACACACACCATCATACTGTCTCCATGAAATCCGTTGTTTTTCATACTTAGCTCCTACATATGAGTGAGAATATACGTGATTTGTCTTTCTGTGTTTGGCTTTTTTAACTTGATACAATGTTCTCCAGTTCCATCCACTTTTTGGAAATGTCAGATTTTTATTCTTTTCATGGTATAATTAATATTCTTTTGTGTTTATGTAATATAATTGCTTTATCAATTCATCGGTGATAGGCACTTAGCTTGATTCCAAGGGCTGGGTATTTTAAAAAGTGCTGCAATAAGCAAGCAGGTGAAGATAACTTTTTGTTGTGATTTCCCCTTCTCTATATATCTCTGTAATCTCACAACTGATATCCCCAGTCATGAGATTTCTGGGTATATGGTCATTCAGCTAATTGAGGAAACTCCGTTTTGTTCTTCTTCATGGTTTCACTAACTAACCTTTCCACCAACTGCGTACAAAAGTTCTCCTTTCTCCAAATCCTTACCAGCATTTGCTATTGCCTGTCCTTTTAATAAAAGACATTTTATTCAGGTGAGATGATATCTCATTGTAGTTTCGATTTGTATCTTTCTGATGATTAATGATGTAGAGACATTTTTCATATACATGTTGGCCTTTTGCACATCTTTTGAAAAATGTCTGTTCAGATACATTGCCCATTTTTTTATTAAATTACTTTGTTTTTTCCTATTGAATTGTTGGAACTCTTTATATATTGTAGTTATTAGTCCCTTGGTAGGTAGGAACAACAGTCTCTTCTCTTGGTTGAATGTTTTCCTTGCTGTTTCGAAGCCTTTTAGCTTGATGTGATGCTGTTTGTCCAAGTTCGTTTTAGTTTCTGTGGATTATGGGCATTACTCAAGGTATTTTTCCTCATACCAATGCACAGAAGCACTTTCTTAATGTTTTCTTTGAGTATTTTCATAGCTATCATAAATGGGATTGCCTTTTAAGGTTCTTTTTCAGATTGTTTGCTGTTGTCATTCAGAAATACTACTGATTTTTATATATTTATTATGTATCCTGAAACTCTGCTGCATTTATCAGTTCTAATAGTAATATGTGTGTGTGCATGTGTGGAGTATTCAGGTTTCTCTAAATCAAGGGGAGATTTATTATCTGAAATGATTATGATCAAATAGAATGAAGATGTAGGAAAAGGAACTAAATTTCTACCTTATTAAACTAAAGAAAGTAGTGCAAATTAAACCTGAAGCAAATATGAAGATTAAAATAGTACAGACTGAACAGAATTCAGCAAAAATGAAAATAGCCAAATAAAATAAAAAATAAATGAAAACAAAGCCTGGATTCTTAAAGAGATAAACACAACTGATGATAAACTCCTACCATTGCTGACCAAGAAAAGGAAGACAAAATTTTTAATATCAAGAGGGAAAGAGGGTTTAACTTAAAAATGGAAAATACTTTTACTTAATTAAGTAATTAAAAAAACAGTGAAATAGGGGATACTCCTATTGACCCCATTGGTAATGAAAGAATTATAAGAGAATACCATGAACAATTCTATGCCCATGGTTTTGACACCTTAAATCAAATTTATTTATTCCAGGAAATATGTAAACTATCAAAACTTACCCAGTACATTAGTCAGTAAGTAAATAATATGAATGATCCTATATCTACTGTGAGTAATTGAGTTTGTATTTTTAAAATTTCCTAAGAGAAAACCGAAGTCCCAGATGATTTGAAGGGTGAATTCTAACAAATATTAGATGAAGAAATAACACTAACTCCACATTTACTCCTCTAGAAAATGGATATGGATCTTAATCTATTCAATAAAGCTGTTATTACTCTGTTAACTACCCTGATACCAAACATAGTGAGGGTATCACAAGAAAAAAATAAAAATTGATACATAAGTATAGACAAAGATATGAACAAAGTTTTAGCAAATTGAATTTGGCAGTGTATAAAAATAAAAATGTATGAAAACAAAGTAGTTTTCCTCCCAGGAGTACATAGCTGTTTTATACTTCAAAATCAATCAAAACCAATAATTTATGATATTCCAGTCAAAAGTAATGTAGCAATAGAAAAGTCACATGACCATGTAAACTGATGTAGAAAAATCAGGTGGCAAAATCCAACATCAATTCATGATAAACATTTTAGCAAACTACTAGTGTAAGGGACCTCCTTCAAATTAAGAAAAAATGTCTTTCAAATTATAGGTAATATCCTACTCAAGAGTAGAAGACAGAATTCTTTAGCACTAAACAGGCAAGAACAAGGCAGTTGTATCTCTTATCATAGTTCCTACTGAAAATCTTGAGTTTGGTGGTGTAACAGTACTGTACACAGTGGTAAAACTCACTACAAAGTCACAGTAAACAAGGAAGAAGTAAGACTAGAGAATAAGTAAAATATAAGAAAATATATTGTCTTCAATAGTTTCTCAAATTTTTATGATGTAAGTATTATCTTGCAGGAGGATTGTCCTATCTCTGTTGACCAATCTCAACGATTTATACAAAGCATTCTCATCAGGCCATACAATCACTTGTCTTAGACATCCATCACAGTCCGTTGACCAGGTTTCATGAAGCTACAGTGGATAAGACCAATGCCGGACTTCGGAATGGGCACCATTAGGTTTTTTTGTTTGGTTGGTTGGCTTTTGTCTTTGATGATTATTCATTTGGGGGTTGTTTTTTAGCACTTACTCTTATTCATGTCCTGAACACTTGAGATTGTCAAAAAGAATCCACTTTTCATCACACATAGCCAAACCATGTAGAATTGGTTTGTTTTATGTCATGACAGCAAAGAAAGGAAAGGTTTGGCTGGGTGAGATGGCTCAGGCCTGTAATCTTAGCTCTTTGGCGGGGTGTGTGTGGGGTGTCAAGACCCATGGATCACTTGACCAGTCTGAGCAAGAGTGAGACCTCATCTTTACTAAAAAGAAAAACTATCCAGGCATCAGGGAGGGGGCCTATAGTCCCAGTGTCTTGGGAGACTGAAGCAGGAGGATCTTTTGAGCTTAGAAGTTTGAGGTTGCTGTGATTTAGGCTGATGCCACAGCACTTGACTCAGGACAATAGAGTGAGACTCTCTCTTTTTAAAAATAAGAAAAGAAAGAAAGGCAAACTTCAAGAAGATTTCTATTCTGACTCTTATTTATGTGGAACCCATCTATCCAGCTTCTTAATCTTGTCAATTTGTTTCAAATGGTCCAATAATGATAGAATAGTAACACCAAATGTTGCTATTATTTCATATATTTGTCAGCTTATCATTATCCACCTTGGTCTCAGGTCATCCACGTGGCTCATTTTCAAGATTAAAATTATCAGATGAAACTCTTAAAACCATTAATATACTGTGCATTCATTAGCCATATCTTTCCCAATCACTTTGTTGATACTTTGTTGTTGCACTATCACTATTGAACTCATATTAAAAAATAGCACACCCGATTCTGGAGATGCTGGTGTGTTGAGGAAAGAAAGGAAGACTTTTTCATTGCTAGTGGGATTGCCAACTAACAAGTATAGAGAATTCTCAAAGAACTAAATGTACACCTGTCCTTTGATTTTGCAATCCCAGTATTGGGTATCTACTCTGATGAAAAAAAAATCATTTTACCACAAGAACATTTACCCTATTTGTAGCTCAATTAACAATTGCTAAGACATGAAAGAAACCCACGTTCCCTTCAACCCATGAAAGGATTAACAAACTGTGGCATACGTATACCGCGAAGTAGTATTCAGCCATAAGAAAAGATGGAAACTTTACATCTTTTATGTTTACCCGGAGAGAGTTAAAACACATTCTTCTTAGTAAAGTATCTCAAGAATGGAAAACAAAATATCCAATGTACCCAAAATTATTCTGAACCAATATGTAATCAACTATATGGCCACATGAAAGAAAAATCACAAGTATAGTCTGGTAAGGGAGAGAGGAAAGGAAGAAGAGGATGGGAAGAGAAGGGAGGGCAATTGGCAGGATCTCACCTAATGTGAACAATGTGAAGGTATTCAACACGCCCTCTAGGTAAAGAGCTCAACTACAGCTTGAACTTTACCTTAGAATTGAAAACAAGGTAATCTAAACATTTGTACCCTCATATTATTCTAAAATTTTTTAAAAAGCACAAATTTTTGACTTATCCATGGTTCCACAAAATTGCTCTTTAAAAAGAAAAAAAAAAAAAAAAAGAACAAAATTGTTTAATCCTAGTATTCCGGGAGGCCAATATTGGTGATTTGTTTTAAAACAGTAGTTTGAGACCAGCCTTAGCAAGAGTTATACATTGTATGTACTAAAAATAGGAAAACTAGCCCAGTGTTATGGTGGGTTCCTGTAGTCCCAGCTACTCAGGAGGCTGAGGCAAGAGGATCTCTTGAGCCCAAGAGTTTGAGGTTGCTGTGAGCTATGATGCCATAGCACTGTATCAAGGGTAATGAAGTGAAAAAAAAAAAAAAAAAACTGAAAGCCAATAACAAGCCAAAAGTTGCATTTGAAAATGTCAAAGTGAAATGTCAGAGATAGCAACTGTCAAACTCAGTACTTAAGATTTCAAACAGTTCATACTGAGCAGCCTAATATTGGTATTAATGACAAATTGATCAAAATGTATGTTAAATGTTCTCAGATATTCTGCACTAATGTCCAATATAAGCTCAAAAGTAGTTTAACACATATTCCTGGTGACTATGGAGGAGACTGTCCACTGGTGCAGGCCCAGCTTAACACTACTGTCTTAGAGTCTTCACCTAAAGAACTGTCTATCTTGCTACCAACTAACACAGTAAGAATCTTATTTCTTATTATTTTAATTCCACAAATAACACCTCAGTATAAAATTTTCTAATAGTGATATATCTAGATAAATACATTATATCATAACTGATACACATATTCAATATATATGGAATATGTTGGAAAAAGATATATAAAGTTTTCTGCAGTTCCTTTTGGATACAAATATCCATCTACTAAATTAACATGTATAAGCATTTTAACCACTGAACAATATATGTACAAAATACAATGAAGTCTCAAAGGATCTGTTTGTTAATATATTAATACATTTTGAAAGAAACAAAGGACTTTTGATTTAAATTAGACTAGGTGTATATTCAAATTATTTTTTAAAGTTAAATTATTTTTCTTTTTTTTGCATACAGCATCAGTACTTTTGGGAAATAGAAGTACTTTTGCATCTCATAGATTTATACTAATTTTGGATTTTAAATATTTGTTTTTTATGTGAAGTAGAACTTAAAACTAAAGGTAAATATTTTAGGACAATTTCTTACTTTGTGTCTCATATGCACACATCTATAATATTAACATTGTAAATTTTTATTATACTTTATCAAGAGTAATGAAAACTTATTACTCTAAATGAAAGTTTAATAAATAAAAGCAATGATTTAGATTTTCTCTTTGTTTACCTATAGAAATATGTAAAGGTAGTAATATTTTTTGTTTTTTTGTTTTGTTTTTTTTTTTTTTTTTGCAGTTTCTGGCCAGGGTTGCGTTTGAACCCGCCACCCCTGGCATATGGGGCTGGTGCCCTACTCCTTTGAGCCACAGGCACCACCGAGTAATATCTTTTAAATAAATTGAATATAAAATTCAATAGACACAGCCTTGTAATCAAGAACACTTGAGACCATAAGATAGCATTCTTTGAACAAAATCAAAATATGCCTTAAGTATTTAGTAAGTATCAATTTGTTTCTTTTCAATCTAACAAAATGATTTTTAAAAAAAATTATGATGATATATTCAGTGTTGAATCTTTTTCCTTAAATTTTATTCTTGTAAGAGAACTAATTGAACTAAATGCTAAAATGTGCCATGTTATTTCATATTTAAATGACTTCAATTAAAATATCTATTATATTTATAATCAGATTCTCTGCTAATCTTAACTGCTACATTTTTTCCTTGGGTCTTAAAAAATAATATTTGTTATCTTAGAATCAACTAATTAGCTGTCATTGCTCTATTGCACATAGAAATGTATTTCTCCACAATTGCATTGCTGCTAGAACTATACAAAAGTTTTAATTACTCTGCATGTTAAGAAAAATGAAATGGGGCCAATTCTAAGAAACTTCATTAAATAAATATTTGAGAAAAAGATATGGTCAAATGATGTATTTTAATAATGTAATATGAGTGACTATTTTGAAACTATTCATGAAAAAGACAAATAATAGGGCCTATTTTTGTTGATAGACTTGGGCATAGAATATGCCATTATAATAGTTTTCATATGAAATAACTTAATAAAATAGGAAAAAAGGGTTAAACCACAGAAAAAGGTATATTCCCAATATTCTATATTTGTTGTATTGCTTTCCAAATCAAAATCATAAGCATTGAACATCTGTCATGCTCAATACATACATAATGCTTGAATTTTATTGTTTAACATTATCAGTATTCAATCAAAAAGTATATTCTTTCAGGTGTTCTACTAGATCTGGAGAAAGGAAAAATTTATAATGAAATCTTTGCTTTTGAAATAATTTTCTTAGTTTACTCATTAGAGAATATTGTAGGTTATAGTACTTTTATATTGTCCATGGGGAAAACCAATTTCTAACATTAATGTTTGAAAAAAAATCAAAAAATAAGCTATAAATAATTCATTATTCATTTATAGTTATTTTTACATAAACTAGAACAATATTCATGTGTGGGTATGTGTGTCTGTATGGACATGCTTATATGTGTACACGGCTATCTATACAATGCTTTCACATTTTAAGAAAGGAAAAACTGTATTAAAAATCATAATAATATATACCAATAACAAATGATGAATATAAGTCACATTAAGAACCTCTTGTAATTGCATAGTCAAACAAGACTTGAATATTACAAATTTAACAGTTTTTCCTTTCTTGAATGTGTATACGTATATAAACAAAGATGGTAAATGTAAGAATGAAGTATATATATATATATATTTTTCTGTATTTGTGTGTGCGGTGTGTATATGTATGTGTGTCTCCATCAGAACGCCTTGAAATACCCCTTGCATATTTAACTTAAATTAATTCTTATAATGATTAATAGTCACTAGGAATAGAGAAAGAGTTTGTCAATAATATCTACCAAGGTAGCATTAAGTGTTCTAAAAACCCTGTTTTACGGAAGTAAAAAGAAGAAAGATTTGTGTTTTTTCTATTGCACTCCTGATATTTAAGTTTGTTTTCAAGCTAAGCATATATGGTAAATGTAAATGTCTTGGAGAAATGAAAATTTGCCTTGAGTTTTTAAAATTACATATATAGATCAAATTGTTATACATAATACACATTTATAAATGTGTATGTATACATAATATATGCTTGCATTATGTTATCAACATTGGTTCTTTATAAAAGAAAGTAATTCAGATAACATTTATCTTTAATATTTATATAATCAATTTTGGAATACATAAGTATCTAAAATAATTTTAATTAAGCATTTAAGTTAGAATTTACATAAAATATTGCTCTCTTTTTTTCCTATTTTTAAATTCCCATGAATGAGCTAAAATAATTTTAAAATCTTACATCTTCATAGGAATGTGTTTAATATATGCAATAGGATGTTTCTATGCAAGTAAATATGAAGAAAACTATATTCCTTTTGAGAGTTTTTTAAAATGTCAAAAATAAAATAGTCATTTCACATTATGGTTCTTTGTGTCCTCAGAGGCAGCAATTTAATATCGGTTAAATTACCTTTTAAAATCAAATACCTAACATATAATCTGAAGCTGACCACAGTCACCTCTGATGATTAAGTAAAATCTCAATAGTTGAAGTAACAGGACACACACACACGAGTTCCTAGAAATTGTTGAGGCCACTGCAAAATATTTAGTAAAAACTAAATTTTTGGCATAGAAACTATGGAGATTTAATATGTATATATGAATTTATTTATTCACATTATCTTTCACTATAATGCTACTTCTAAATAAATATAGAGGAATACCTACATCTTTTGGTGGAAATATTTAATTGAAAATCCTTTGAGAAATTTACAAAAGAAAGAAGTAGATAATTTAGATCCACCAGTAAATGCCTGGTGTATGTTTCCAATAATCACACTAATTTACATGTATTTTATAGAACCAAAGGTATACTTACTTAATATAAAATCTGGAACTATGTGTATATAATGGATCTCTATAAAGTGTATTACACGTAATAATGTGACCATAGTAATGACTGACCATAGTAAAATATTTAAATAATTAAATTAGTCTATAATGAAACATCCTAGTGATGATATAAAGAATGAGTACCAACAAGTAGAATAAATTTATGTAAAATTTTTAAGCTATGAATCTGCCATATTTTTTCATACTTGTCTTCTGCTCTAAATGCCATATATATATACATTTTTAAATGAACATCTGTAAGTAATTTGTATTTTCATTACTGTTCTTCTAATGTTCTATAGTGGTACTGAAGTTACTGAATTATATTACTTAGGATGATTTCACCAACATAAAGAAAATACAGTTAGCCCAATTATGTTGAATGGCACTCATTTGAACTGAACCTCAAGCTCTGTGATGACAAAGGAGTCAGATTTTTCTTTATTATTGACTTCCCTGCTTAGCTACCAGTTCATTTAAGAACGTTTCTTTTCCCTTTGTTCTTAAGATAGCTTATGAACGATGACGATTTTAATACATAACGATTTCAACCAATGGCTGGTGGGTTCATATGCTTCCCTGAAGATGTCCAAGTACAAAGAGAGAATTACTTCCCATGTTTTTTGTCCCCAAATCCCCTGGAAAACTCACCTTTTCTCTTATTGCTTAAATTGATGTAAGCCCACATGTCTCTTATTGATTTGTTTATTAAATATAATTTATTAAGCTCCAGGCTCTCCTGAAAACCAAAAATATAAATGTGACAAGATAAAATTTCTGGGTTCATGGAACTTATACCTTGTTAGAGAAATCAAATAAAAAAGATACATAATATAATGCCCACATAGTGCAATAAAGAAAGTGAGAAAAAGCAATAGGAGGAATTCTAAAGTAACAAGCATAAGGAGTATTTATTCTGAAAGAGCTTTCATGGAAAAACCCTCTAAGAAAGTAACATTTGATCATAGACCTGCTAGAGTCAAGTGAACCATTGGGAGGACAACAATTCCCTGTCAGACATTGTCCCTTCTGAGGATTAAAAGCACTCTGGGAAATTCTTGCCTCACAGATGACCAAAATATAAACCAAGTTACACACATTGCTGCACAATTAAATAACTAAAGGAGACATATCTGACCCCCTTTGGAATTTCAAACACTATTGATAGTGATAAAAATACTCATTTCACAAAAAACACAATCCTGGGCTTTCAACAGAAATTCACCTTCCTTATCAACCATTAAGTAGCTACCATAACCAAGTAAAAATTCAATATAGTAAGCCTGGCTAATGTCAATCATCAGTCAATTATCCAAGGTAAATGTTAATAAAATGTTTGATTCTGTATTTGTTGTTTGACCAATGAGAGCTTTCAGTCACCATTTTTCCTTCTTGCAAATCTGGAAAAACCACAAAGAAAGCTCTATGCTATTTGACTTTGCACTTACAAAAAGTTAAAACCACTCAAACGTTGGCCAGCATAAAAACGTTTACCCCAGCTTCACAACTTAAGCACAAGAAAATCCTATTAATAATTTTCTGGACCTGCTTGGGACCTTGGTCTGTTTTCCCAAACAAACTTCATTATGTGAGTAACAGATCACATCATTCTCTATTGGGGCTTGCTTTGCGTCACCCTAAACTGGCTTGTGTGGACAGCCATCCTGTGTGTACTGAGAGGCTGCCTTAGTCAGTTAGTGCTACCACAACAAAAACACCATAAACTGAGGGGCATAAACAACAGAAATTTATTCCTGATAGATACAAACACTAAAAAGTCTGAGATCAAGCTGGCCAACTCAGCTCCTGGTAAAGGCCCTTTTTTTTTCTGGTTTACAGTAGAACCTTCAGCCTCCTTGCTGTGTCCTGATATGACGGAAAGAGAGACAGAAGAAACTACTCCTTCCTTGACTCTTCTTAAAAGAGCACCAGTACCATTATGAGTGCTCTTCTTCATGATCTAATGTTGTTCCAAAGGTCCCATTTCTAAATACTATCACAGTGGGAACAGCATTTCACCATATACATTCTGAGAGAAAACAAACAAACAAACATTCAGTTCATAGAAGTTACCCCCAAAAGAACATGCATATTAAACGGGTTTTTATTATAATTTATACTTCAGATTACTTATAGAGTGAGGCAATTAAATCCGGGTGATTAAAACAAACACAAATATTAAAATTATTCAAAAATTTGATATTCTTCAGGTTATATAAGTTTGTCAGAATTTCAAAGCCTTCAGCATTGATTAAAATACTCAGTAGGAATTTGTATATTATTAGGTATAATTCTGTATAAAAGTAGGCTTTGAAATTTTGATTTAATTAAAGTTTATTGAAGATTTATAGTAAACTATTGAAGGTTCTTCTATAAAAGCCTTTAGGAGTCATAGTCATAATTATATAAGTATTTTGCTTTTACAAAATGTTAATAACGTCAGATTAGGACCACTAATATGCTATTAATCTATAGACAAAAGTCAAGTGAAATTAGCCTGATACGTTATGCAATAACTCTTCCTTATGTAGTCTATCCAGTTAGGACTATTTTCCTAGTTTAACATTCTTGAGCAACCTAGACTAACATTGTATATTTTATTGATTTACTTATTTTTCTCTTAACTTTTTAATTTGTTGTTCTTAGTTTAGCAGTTTTAGATGGCATTTTTAGAGTTTTCTAGATATTCAATCATGTTATCAGCAAACATGGATAATTTTACCTCATCTTTTCCAGTTTGGTTGATCTGTATTTTTTTCTCAGAGATGACTGCTCTGGCTAGGACAATCAGTACCATGTTAAATAGAAGAGGTGAAAGGGGCCAACCTCATCTTCCCCAGTTCTTTGAGGACCTTTCCCCCATTCAATGATTTTAGCTTTGAGTTTGTCATATATGGCTTTTCCCAGGAAATTAAACAACCTACTGCTGGATGATCCTTGGGTCAATGATAAAATCAAGATGAAAATCAAAATATTTTTAGAATTGAAATGGCAAGTGACAAGCACCAAAATCTATGGGATAAAGTAAAAACAATACTAGGAGGGAAGTTCATAACTTTAAATGTCTTATCAAAAAGAAAGCAAAGGTACAAATTAACAATTTAATGTCATACTACAAGAACTAGAAAAAGAAGGAACCAAACCCAAAGCTAGTAGAATAAAAGAAATTATAAAGAGCAGAAATAAATATAATTGAAACTGAAAAAAAAATACATAGATCGATGAAACAAGTTATTCTTTGAAAATACATAAAATGTTCATAGACCACAAGCTAGATTAGCCACAAGTAGAAGACAAAGGATTCAAATAAACTCAATCAGAAATAAAAAAGAGGACATTGCAACAAATAGTATAGAAATACAAAATACTATCTTTGACCACTATGAAGATCTCTACACACATAAACCGGAAAATTTACAGGAAATAAATAAAGTTTTGGAAATGTACAATGTCTCAAGCTTGAATCAGAAAGAAATAGAAATTCCAAACAGACCAGAACAAATAGCAAGATTGAAACAGTAATTAAAAAAATCTCCCAACAAAACCACCAACAAAATCCTAGGACCAGACAGATTCACTTTTCAATTCTACAAGCCCTACAAAGGAGAACCACCACCTATCCCACAGAAACTGTTTTATAACATTGAGATGGGGGAAATCCTTTCAATTCATCCTACACAGCTAGTGTCAGCCTAATTCCAAAGCCCAGGAAGGACACAACAACAACAACAAAAAAAACACAGAAAAAAGTCATCATGAATATACATTCCCAAACCGCAACAAAATAATAGCAAACTGAATTCAACAGCACATCAAAAAGATAATTAACCACAATTACATGTGTTTCATCCGAGGAATTCAAGGATGGTTCAGCATATACAAATCAGTTAACGTGATTCACTGAATAAACAGAATTATGAACAGAAACCTTACGATTTTCTCAAAAGATGTAGAAAAATCATTCAATAAAATCCAGCATCCTTATATGACAAAAACCTCAATAAACTAGGAATAGAAGGAACAGATCTCAAAATAATAAACTTGTATTTTTTAACAGAAGTTAAATGAGATCGTAATACTGTTTACATTATCAGTCATTTCACATGCCACCCACTTGGGTAGATCTCTTTTAAGTTGTATGAACCGATTAGAACATGAGTTTCTTTCTCCTTTTGTTTTGTTTACCTGACTTTGCACAATTTCTCAATTCTGCAAGATTCTGGAAAAGTACAACCTTCTATTCAGGTAAGTGGCCATTCTCCAGTAGAGACTGTGTACAGATTTTACATTACTTATAAATATGGCCGTGGAAATAGATAGTAGGTATGCACTGCCAGATGCTGTATTATGATAAAGCAATATTTGTTTTGGCCATAACTCTGCATCTTTGCTGGAAAAGAACACTTTTGTGTACAGTTATTACATGTCAAAATCAATTTCCCTAATGTCCTCATATGGGGAGTATGAGTCAGTAACTTTGATACAGATATTGTACTCCCACAGATGCATAAAAATTAAGATTTAAGCTAACTTGTTTTAAATATAATTTTGTTTTGAATATTATTATATTTAAATGTGATCATTCTTAAATGTATTATACTTAAGCAAATATATTAAAATATATTTAAAAATAATTACAACTATACAATCATAAAATTATTGTTACTTCATTTATTCCTACTATCTTCTATTTCTAGTTATTTCTAATGTAGGACAGGAATGTAGAGGAAGTTCACAAACTAGTCTAATTATGGTGAAGATAGTCATAATGACAAGGATCAAAAACCAAAAAAAGAAAAAAATTTTAAGTATCACATTTTTAATAAAATATATTCTATAGGGTAAATAAGAGATAATAATATGAAATATTGATTAAAATAAATCCTATTATTTCCCTTGTCTAGAATAATATTAGTGGTACTTTTTATTTTTCACCTAGAAACAGTTCTATACTCTGATTCCATCAGAGAATTGGATATATTCATTATTTATCAGTGTGAATATGATTACGCAAAGTATTTTTAAAGATCCAAAAGTAAAGTCTGGGCACTTGTGGCTCAATGGGCTAAGGCACCAGCCACGTACACCTGAGCTGGTGGGTTCAAATCCAGCCTGGGCTCGCCAAACAACAATGATGGCTACAACCAAAAAAAAATGGCCGGGTGTTGTGGTGGGCGCCTGTAGTCCCAGCTACTTGGGAGGCGGAGGCAGGAGACTCGCTTGAGCCCAGGAATTGGAGGTTGATGTGAACTGTGATGCCATAGCACTCTATCCAGGGTGACAGCTTGAGGCTCTGTCTCAAAAA
>CAUYRH010048789.1:0-22474 GCA_963574655.1 Perodicticus potto | reverse complement strand
ACCTGAGACTGGTCCTGCTGGGGACCTTCTTGGTATGGTGGGGCTAAGTGGCTCTGTCTTATTTTCAGCAGGTCTCTGTCTTACCCTAGTGAATCAGTTACTCTGGGTTGAAGTTTCAGCTGTGGAGAAATACCAGCAATTAAGTCACCCCACCCTCCCACAGCCAACAATTGGAAAAGGAAAATCAAACTTTCCCACAACCACACTCCCAGGGTACCACTTTGGATAGTCCTCAGGTGATTGGCCCAGTTCAAGAGGTCCAAATCAATTGTCTTTATCAGCACTAGTCTCAAGTGGGAGAGTTCAAAAGGTCTCCAGCAACTAGGTAGCAGGGGTCTGCTGGCAGCTCAAGTATGACTTGTTCTGGTGCTCTGTGAGGTCAGAAGGATCCACCCAGCAAATAAATTAGTCTGGGAAGGTTGATGCCTCCTTCCCTACCTTGCACCTCTGTCACACCCAGTCACTGGTAACCCCGCAAGGCTGTGATCCAGTTCCCTCCAATGAGCAGATGCTCTAGGGGTTTACACCTGCCTAAGTCACAGGGAGATCTATGTTCCTCAGCCAGGCTGCCACTCTCTGGCAGGGGGAGGCGAGGCCTGACAACCTTGGGTGCTTAATGGGGGCAGGGGTGGTTCACTCAGTTCCAGCCCTGCCCCTGATTGATGTCACTGACAGAAAAGAACAACTTCACAGAATTTGTTTCTGTCCTGGCTATATTCCCCTGCAGATCAGACACTGTTAGAACAACTCAGTCCTGTCTGTACCACTGCCCAGTTTTGGCTGCAGTTTGTGTTAGGGCAGACATGGTCAGAACTCAACTTAGCTATCAGTTCTAGCCTCTGCCTGCCTGCCTTTGTCTCAGCTATGATCATAGGGCGGGTATGTCTTAAGCAGTCCTCTGGTTCAGCTCTTCCCTGGGAGTCTGCTGTCTCTGCATGCGAGTATTCTAGTCCCTGCCCTCTGCCCAGGCTGGTATTGCCTCAGGCATAGCCTTTACTCACAGGGCCTGCATTTCTGTCCCAGATCTATTCCACCAGTGGCTGCCACTGGAGAAAATGCCCGGCTTCCTCTGGTTGCTCAGAGAGACTGGGAGTGTCCTTTCAAAATATCCCCAGGGGTATGAGCCCTATTGTTCCTGCCACTATAGCTGCTGCTCTATGCCTCAGGGCACTGCCTCTCCTGTATGGTTCCCTCTCAGTTGACTGTCCTCTCCTTTCTCACATGCCAGAGAATCAACACAGATCAGCAATAGCCCATGCCCTGTCCACACCGCTTGAGAAAATGCCCAAGAATCTGGACTCCATGGGGGAAAGGCTTCCAGACCTTAGGGTGAGAGTGGAGGGGAGTGCTGGGAGTTCAAAATTGAAGGTGGAGAATATATACAATTTTATGCCTGGCAGGAGAGTGCTATGGCATCCTAGTAGGGGAAGGAGGTCCAGTTTTTAGAGGGTCTCTCCCGTGGGATAAAATGGGAAGATATTTGAACTCTGTTTGCTTGTTTGTATGGAGTATACTGTGAACCATTCTCATTGTGGGGGGAACTCCCGTCCACTTGGCGATGGATTTTGTACATTTTGTTTGTATCCTTGGGGTCGCAGCTTGCCTCAGCAGGGCTGATGTGGATTCTTTAACCTTCTCTCTTGGCTCAGATCAGAACCATCAGCTTTCTTGCTAAACTTCTGTCCTCTAACTCTCCTTCTGTACAGAAAGCTGGCTCCAGTCAGCCATCTTGCCTCTGCCCCCTCTAATTTCCTCTTTTTTATAGATATAATTTGTTCTTATTCCAGTGTCTGGAGGTGGAAAGTTAGATTATTAGTTTAGGATCTTTCTTCTTACTTTAAATTTCAAAATATCATGGCGGGGGGATAAATGTTTTTAGTTACATGTGTTGGTTTTGTTATGCTTGCATCACCCAGATAATCTGCACTATACCCATTAGGTAGGGTTTGGGTCATCCCTCCTCCCTGGTCCCCTCTGCTTGGTGCTCATTAGTTAGTTCCAGTTTAATAGTGAGTACATGTGGTGTTTGCTTTTCCAGTATTTTTTATTTCAAAGTATTATGGAGGTACAAACATTTTTGGTTATGTGGATCACTTTTATAATCCTCGACTCATGGACATAAATGTGGCAGTCACCCAGATAATGTTCACTGTGTCCATCAGGTAGGTTTTTGCCTATCTCCTTCTTCCCCCTACCTCCTGCTTGATTTACTTTAAGTTTCATTTCCCTCTACACACACATAAATATATCAATTAGTTGCAATTTAACACTGAGTACATGTGGTGATTGTTTTTCTGTTCTTTAGATACTTCACTTAGGATAATGTCCTCTAGTTCCACCCAAATTGTTGCAGAAAGCTTTAAGTCATCCTTCCTGGCTGAGTGATACAGCATAGTATATTGCTTTTTCTTAATCTGCTCAGGAATTGGTGGGCATTTGAGATTCATGATCTGTCTGTCAGGAGCAAGTCTTGCTCTTCCTTTCATCCCCTGCTCTGGAGTTTTTCTTAGGTGTCTGTCAGCAGGCAGAAATTCAGACTAGAGGAACTCCCAGCAGTGGTAAGGTAGGCTGGGAGATTCCCTGTCTACAGAGGCTTCTGTGGGATAAGAGTATGGTCATCCTGTAGGGGAGGGGTGCTCCATGAGTGTGCTGTAGCTGGGACCCACTCTGCCTTCTCTCAGTTATGTCCACATGGGGTCCCTTGCCTCCTGAGGTTAGTCACAAACCTCTGTGTCCCCAGGCAACATGGACGAGTCCTGGGGGTATGGGATCCAGTCTGCAGGCCTGCCCCTATGTCCCCAAAGATCAATTCCTGACTGTGCCAGAGAGAACTGTGGTCGTCCCAAGTTGCCCCTGGGGTGCCTGAGCAGGTCTGATGTCCCTCTGCTTTGTGGTAAGCCCTGCTGTGATGGAACAGCCCAGCAATCAGCACCAGGGATCGCCACTGAGCAGAGAGCTCATGTCCAAGCACCTCTCGGTCTATTGCAGGTCTTTAAGAGGAAATGTTTGAGCCTCACTCTCTGTGGAAGCCTCAGTGTGGTGGGCACACCAATAGGGGAAGCAGCTGCTCCTGGTAGCCCTGGCTCAATCCTCTCTCTTGGCAGCAATGGGGAGCAGAAGGGGCGGTTAAGTTCTGGATGGAGGAAAACTAGAAATCTGGTTATCATTGTCCTTCTCTCAGAAAGCAGCCCACCTGGAATGTCCAGGCTCTGGCATCATGCACATCTCCTAGGACCCAGTGGCATATGCAAACATGTGAGAAGAAAACTGAGGGGCTGAAGACCCCTGGGGAGACAAAGGTGCACAGTGGGTGGAGAAGCAATATCGCCCCTGCTGTCATGGCACAGGTCTGCAGTGATGGGAAGCAATCCCGAGGGCACTGGTGTCCTGGTGCTTTGTCCTCAAGAAGCTCCCAGTTCTCTGGCAGTGGCCACTCTTGTGCTTGTGAGGGTAAAAAGACTCTCCAGGAACTTGGGAGCCTATTGACTGTCAGAGATGTGAGGGATAGAGAAGGAAACCTCTCACCTACCCTTTTGGCCAGACCCCAAGCCTCTAAGGGTTGATCTCTGCCAGTGACTTCTTCCCTCTCGTTCTGCTCCCCAGCTTCTTCTCACAGAATCTATGAGAGGTTCTGACACTTCCTCCCAGGAATTACAACTGGTCCATGATTATTTGTTCTTTTTCAACTATTACTTTTCCTTCTTTCTTAGACAATCTGGCAGCTGATGTCTCCAGGCCACCATCTTTTCCTACAATCTCTTCTTTCATAATGTATGTGTAGCCAGAAGACAAGGCCCAATGGAGAGAAAGAACACCCAAACACCATGTTTATAAGAGGAAGGGTTTTATTTCAGTCAGCAAAGCTTATGGCATAGAAGAATTCAAAATGGCCCCTGGACTGGCTCGGTCTTTCCCTTTTTATGTCCAGTCAAAAAGTTCCAACCCACAGGTACATTTCTCATTGGTCAGTTTGAATCAAGGAGGAGATGCTGTTCCAGCCCCCACAGAACTACAGGATTTCAGAGAAGTGGAAATTTCCAGGTTCCAAGAAGTCAAGTCTAAAAATTCTTAAGAGCTGACTGAGTCACCACAGAGAGGAGGTGTATCCTTTGGGGTCTCCTTGAGAAGACCTGTTCTCCTGGACCTCACCCTTCTCGGGTATCCTCTCCTATATGCACTTAAAACAATAAATTTTCTCTTTAGCACTGCTTTATCTATATCCCATAAGTTTTTATACACTATATCTTTATTTTCATTTATCTCCAAGTATTTTCTTTTTCTTTTCTCTCTTTTTTTTTTTTCTTGAGACAGAGTCTCACTTTGTTGCCCTTGGTAGAGTGCCATGGTGTCATAGCTTACAGCAAACTCAAACTCTCAAGTGATCCTCTTGCCTCAGCCTCCTGAATAGCTGGTACTACAAGCACCTGCCCACCACAATGACAGGCTATTTTAGAGACAGGGTCTCACTCTTGTTCAGGCTGCTCCCAATCTTCTGACTTCAAACAATCCACCCGCCTCTGCCTCCACCTCCCAGAGTGCTGGGATTACAAGCTTGAGCCACTTTCTGGCCTCCAAGCATTTTCTAACATCCTTTTTGATTTTTTCTTTGACCCAATTTTTTTTTTTTTTCATGAAATGTCTTTTTGGTGTTGTATCTAAAAAGTCATCATCAAATTCAAGGTCACCTAGATTTTCTCCTATGTTACCTTATAGTAGTTTTTGTGGAAAGTGTAAGGTCTTTGTCTAGATACATTTTGGTTTTTTGCATGTGAATGTTTAGTTATTTCAGTGCCATTTGTATCAAAGACTATCCTTTCTCCATCTAATTGCCTTAGCTTTCTCCACTTAATTGTCTTTTATCATGATTTTTAAAAATTGAAATTGCTTTGTTTTTAAATGCAATAAATAGAGCGTAATTAAAAATTAAAGCTGGCTGGGTGTGGTGGCTCATTCCTGTAATCCTAGCACTTGGGGGGCTGAGAGATGGGTGGATTACCTGAGCTCACAGATTTGAGACCAGCCTGAGCAAGAGCAAGACCTTGTCTGAAAAAAAAAAAAATAGCCAGGCATTGCGGTGGGCACTTATAGCCCCAGCTACTTGGGAGGCTGAGGCAAGAGACTCGCTTAAGCTCAAGAGTTTGAGGTTGCTGTGAGCTGTGACATTAGAGCATTCTACTGAGGGTGACAGAGTGAGACTCTGTCTCAAAAAAAAAAAAAAATTTAAAGCTGACCAAATAAAGATTAGGATACAACAACTAAAGCATACAGACAACCTTCAGAAAGGGAGAAGATATTTGCATGCCATGAATCTGATAAAGGGGTGATAACTGGAATCTACAGAGAACTCAAAGTAATCAATAAGAAAAGAGCAAACAATCCCATTTATAAGTGGGCAAGAGATATGAACAGAACCTTCTCTGAAGAAAGACAAATGGTCAAAAAACACATGGAAATGTGCTCATTGCCTCTAATTGTCAGAAAAATGCAAATCAAAACCACCCTGAGATGTCACCTAATCTCAGTGAGAATTGTGTACATCACAATGTCCCAAAGGTGCAGATGTGGAGAGAAGCAAACACTTCTACACTGCTGGTGGGATTCCAAACTAATACAGCCTCTATGGAAAGAAGTGTGGAGAATCCTCAAAGAGCTAAAAATAAACCTTCCATTTGATCCCACAATCCCATTACTGGGTATCTACCCAGAAGAAAAAAAATCATTTTACCATAAGGACACTTGTACAAGAATGTTCATTACAGCTCAATTCACAATCACCAACATGTGGAATCAACCCAAATGCCCATCAGTTCATGAATGGATTAATAAACTGTGCATATGTATACCATGGAATACATTCAGCCACTCTTTTTTTCTTTTTTTCTAGTTTTTGGCCGGGGCTGGGTTTGAACCCGCCACCTCCACTATATGGGGCCGGTGCCCTACTCCTTTGAGCCACAGGCACCGCTCTCAGCCACTCTTGTTAAGTAGAAATTACTCCAGTGTTTATCATTTACATTTTAATTTACCAAAATCAGCTTCAGATTTATATGAACTAAATGCCAGTGAGATATAGAAATATTGCTCTGATTTAGTTTTTTCCTCTTTTTTGGTGGTATTATTGTTTTACATATTACATCTATAAATGTTACACGGGGGTGGTACCTGTGGAGTAGGGTGCCGGCCCCATATAATGGAGGTGGTGGGTTCAAAACTGGCCCCAGTCAAAAACTGCAAAAAAAAAAAAAAAAATATATATATATATATAAAAAAAAAAATAGATATATATGTATGTATATATATAAATGTTACAAACCCAACAACACATTGTTATAATTATTACTTTGTGTAATTTTATGTTTTAAGAAAGCTGAGAAGAGAAAGGAGGGCAAGTATATATCTATAGCTTTTTAAATGTCAAGCTTACTTATAGTATGTGATAATCTTATAAGCGTAGTGTCATTTCTCTCTCTGTTCATTTGTTCTAGTGGAGTTGAGTTACCATCTGGAATCACTTCCTTAGCCTAGTACAGCTTTGCTCCCACCCCCATACTTTGTGCTGGTATTGGGAAATATACATTTATCACATTTATAAATGTTATAGGCTCAACCATACAGTATATGTATTTTCTTAAGAAATTGCTTTAGGGTGGCACTTGTGGTTCAGTGAGTAGGGCACCGGCCCCATATACCGATGGTGGTGGGTTCAGGCCCAGTCCCTGCTAAACTGCAACAACAACAAAAATAATGGCTGGGCGTTTTGGCAGGCACCTGTGGTCCCAGCTACTCGGGAGGCTAAGGCAAGAGAATCACCTAAGCCCAGGAACTGGAAGTTGCTGTGAGCTGTGTGTCATGACAGCACTCTACTGAGGGTGATAAAATGAGACTCTCTCTCTACAAAAACGAAAAAAGAAAAAAAAGAAATTGCTTTAAAAATCAGTTGTAAGAAAAAGAAAATTAGAATTTATACTATCATCTAAAATTACATAATTAGCTTTATTGGTACCCTTTGTTTTCCACATGGATTTGAATTACCATTTGCAATCACTTCCTTTCAGCCTGAAGAATGTACTTTAGCATTTCTCATAAGATAGAGCTACTTTGAACAAATACTGTCAATATTTTTATTATCTGGAAATGTCTTTGTTTTGCTTTCAGTTTTGAAAGATGGCTTTGCTGGATACAAGATTCTTGGTTGAAGGTTTTTTTTTCTTTGTGAGCTTTGAATACCTTATTCCACTGTTTTGTTTTATTTATTTATTTATGAGACAGAGTCTCAAGCTGTTGACCCGGGTAGAGTGCCGTGGCATCATAGCTGGCAACAAATTCCAACGCTTGGGCTCAAGTGATCCTCTTGCTTCAGTTTTACTATTTTTTTTTTTTTTTTTTTAGTAGAAATAGAATCTTGCTTTTGCTCAGGCTGATCTTGAACTCATGAGCTCAAACATCCACCCACCTCAGCCTCCCAGAGTGCTGGGATTATAGGTGTGAGCCACTGTGCCTGGTCTGCCACTCTTTTCTAGTCTACAGTTTTCTCCTGAGGAGTTAGATGTTAATCTTATTGGGGTTTCCTTGTAATTAAATGAGTAACTTTTATTTTTTTGCTTTCAAGATTTTTTACTTGTCTTTGGCGTTCAGTATTTTGACTATGACGTGTTTCTTTGTGGCTCTCTAGAAACACTCTTTATCTTACTCAGAGTTTGTTGAGCTTCCAATATATATATAGGCTATTGTTTTTCAATAAATCTGGGAAGTTTTCAGTCCTTATTTCTTAAAAATTATTATTTTTTTATTTCTTTCTTTCCCTCTGTCTCCCCCCTCCCCACACTTTCCATTTTTGGTACTTCCATTACTTCTATATTGGTGCACTTCATGGTTTCCCATAATGTTCTGTTGCTCTATTCATTTTTACTGATTTTTTTTTTCTCTATGCTCTTTATTGGATCTATATTGACCCTTCTTTGAGTTAAATAATTTTTTCTTCTACCAGTCCAAATTTCTGTTAGGCTCCTTTTAAAAAACTTCTGACTTAAAATTTCAATTATTATACTTTTCTTTCTTTCTTTCTTTTTTTATTGTTGGGGAATCATTGAGGATACAAAGAACCAGATTATACTGCTTGCATTTGTTATTTACAATCCCTCTTATAATTGTGTCCTGACCCCAAAGGTGTGTTACATGCTGTAATCCACCACCTCCCTCCTTCCCTCTCTCTACTCCCCCACTCCCCCACTGCCCACCAAGTACTAGCATCAGTTGTCCTCATATCAGACTTGAGTACATTGGATTCTTGCTTCTCCTTTCTCGTGATGCTTTACTAAGAAGAATGTGTTCCACCTCCATCCAGGTTAATACAAAAAATGTAAAGTCTCCATCTTTTTTAGTGGCTGAATAGTATTCCATGGTGTACATATACCACAGCTTGTTAATCCATTTCTGGATGAGTGGGCATTTAGGTTGTTCCCACAATTTGGAGATTGTAAATTGAGCTGCAATAAACAGTCTAATGCAAATGTCTTTATGATAAAATGATTTTTTGTCTTCTGGGTAGATGCCCAGTAATGGGATTGCAAGATCAAATGGGAGGTCTAGTTTGAGTTCTTTGAGGATTCTCTATAGTTCCTTTTAAAAAGGTTGTATTAGTTTGGAATCCCACAAGCAATGTAAAAGTGTTCCCTTCTTTCCATATCCATGCCAGCAGCTGCAGCTTTAAGACTTTGTTATGTGGGTCAATCTCACTGAGGTTAGGTGATATCTCAGGGTGGTTTTGACTTGCATTTCTCTGATTAGTGACAATGAGCATTTTTTACTATTTGTTAGCCATTCATCTGTCTTCTTTAGAGAAGGTTCTATTCATCTCACTTGCCTATTGATATAAAGGATTGTTGGGTCTTTTTCTATTGCTTAATTTGAGTTCTCTGTAGATTCTAGTTATCAAGCTTTTGTCTGACATAATATGCAAATATCCTTTCCCATTCTGATGGCTGGCTCTTTGCTTTGTTTGTTGTCTCCTTAGCTGTACAGAAGCTGTTCAGTTTAATTAAGTCCCATTTGTTTATTTTTGTTCTTGTTGCAATTGCCACTGAACTCTTCATAAAATCTTTCCCCAGGCCAATACCTGTAAGTGTTTTCCCCACACTTTATTTGAGGATTTCTATTGTTTCTTGCCTTAGATTTAGATCTTTTATCCATCTTCAATCAATTTTAGTGAGTGGAGAAAGGTATGGGTCCATTTTCAGTCTTTTATATGTGGTTATCCAGTTCCCCCAACACCATTTATTGAATAGGGAGTCTTTCCCCCAGTGTAGATTCTTGTTTGGTTTATCGATGATCAGGTGGCTATAAGATGTTAGTTTCATCTCCTGGTTTTCTATTCGGTTCCAGATGTCTATGTCTCTATTTTTGTGCCAATACCATGCTGTTTTGATCACTATGGCCTTGTAGTACAGCCTAAAGTCTGGTAGGTTGATGTCCCGGCTTTGTTTTTATTACTAAAAAGTACCTTGGCCACATGGGGAATTATTATACTTTTCAACTTCAGAGCTTCCATTTGATTCTTTTAAAAAATAATCTTTGTCTCTTTACTGATATATTTTATTTGAACATGTCATTGTCATCATATTACTCTTTCCTTCTTTAGTCATAGTTTCCTGTCATTTGTGAACGTATTTAAAATGGCTACAATGAAGGCTTTGTTAAATCTTACATTTGGTTGCTCCCACTGGCATTTTCAGATGCCTACTTTTTTATAGTACGTGAGTCACACCTTTCTGTATCTTTGCCTGTCATGTGATTTTTTTGTTGAAACTGGACTATTTATCTAGTTACTTATTATAGAGAGCATTTCACACTGTTGCCCAGGCTGTTGCGCAGTGCAGGGGCATGATCACAGTTCACTGTAACCTTGAATTCCAGGTCTCAAGCAACCTTCTTGCCTCAGCTTCTTAAGTAGCTAAAACTATAGGCACACACCACCATGCCCAGCACATTTTTTAATTTTTGTGTAGAGATGGGGTCTTGCTGTGTTGCCCAGGCTGGTCTTGAACTCCTGGGTTCAAGTGATTCTCCTTCCTCAGCCTCCCAAAGTGTTGGAGCTGTGAGTGTACACCACTGTGCCTGGCTAAAACATAAGTTTTTAGAAAATATATTGTAGCAACTCTTGGTACTAGTCCTTCTACTCCAGGGTTTGTTTATTACCTCTCTTCCCCTAGTGTTAAACTTTACATGTTCCTCTTCAGGGGGTTCAACTTTGAATATCCCCATAATGACCCTGAGATGACAGTGGTCTGGGCCTTTTCTGCCTGTCATTTTCTCTTATGACAACTAGTTGTTAAATTCCACTAATTGATGGCTGATTGCTCTATTGTTTTCCACAATATGGGTCATACATTGCTCTATAGACTAAACAAATTAAACCAAGTCTCTCTGAAGAGTTAGTTTCTGAAGTTGGTGTTTGAGAATTCTGTCTGCTTTGTATGTTATCTACTCAGTTTTGTCTTTTGATAATCAATATCTCTTTTTTGTAGAATTTCTACCAGGTTCTTTATTAAATATACCTATACACATCGAAGAGTGAATGTTTCTTTCACACTTTAACATTACAACTTTTATGTTTGGAAACATTTTATACAATTATTTTATACCCTGATAACACAGAATCTCCTAATTTCAACATCTGAGTCCTTGGGAACTCTAAATCATGGTTTGTTGCTTCTTCCAACTCTTGTTTACCTGGTTTCCTCCCAGGTGTTTCCTACCTTTTGACTGTGAACTTAATCAATGGGAATCCTGGGAGACCTGAGATGAAGACGTGTTCCTCCAGGGAGGATTTTCTCTTATTTAGTTCCAGTTACTCTGCTACTAACCTGGGCTCACTTTGATTTAATTTCTCAATTTGACGACTTAGCAGTTGCATATATATTTAAATTCAAAACCCAGGCTCGGCGCCTGTGGCTCAATGGGCTAAGGCGCCAGCCACATACACCTGAGCTGATGGGTTCGAATCTAGCCCGGGCCCGCCAAACAACAATGACGGCTGCAACTGAAAAAAGGCTGGGCGTTGTGGCGGGCACCTGTAGTCCCAGCTACTTGGCAGGTGGAGGCAGGAGACTCGCTTGAGCCCAGGAATTGGAGGTTGCTGTGAGCTGTGATGCCACAGCACTCTATCCAGGGTGACAGCTTGAGGCTCTGTCTCAAAAAATAAATAAATAAATAAATAAATTCAAAACCCAGATCCACATGTAGACAAACTTAGTGATATTAATTCTCAGGGAAGATTTTTCTCCCCGTTTCCTTGGTGGACAGAGGGATTTATTTGATCTCTTTGCTATACAGTTAGGAAGCTTTTCTCTTAGCCTACCCTTTCACAGAGATCGAGGTCCTGTGAAGGCCCCAGATCTAAGGGCATGTTCAGATTTGGACCCCCTTGGCCTACTTTTGAGAGATCATGGTCTAGCATCCTGTTCCCATTCCTCACGCACCTGGGAGCTGATCTCCAAAGCTGCACATTTCTGAGAATGGCATTTGCTCCCAGGAAAGACCCAGCTTCTGTATTCACATAGCACTTTGGTTCTAGAAACTGGTGCATATTTTTCTGTGGTGAGATTTTACTGGGGATTTCTTTTACTACTTTTTATAACTTAGCAATTCATTAAAAAATTATTTTTGGGGGTGGCATCTGTGGCTGAAAGGAGTAGAGCCCTGGCCCCATATGCCAGAAGTGGTAGGTTCAAACCCAACCTCAGCCAAAAAAAAAAAAAAAAAAAATTATTTATTTTTGTAATTAATTCAGTATCTGGGTGTTTTTCAGTGAAATTATTCTTTTAGGATATCTTGATAGTTATCCTCTTAGAAACTCCATAATTTATTAATATATTTAAGTATTGAAGGACATTTAGGATATTTCAAATTAATTTTTCTTTATACTATCATAAACATTATTGGTCTTGTCTCCTTGTACAAATATTTGCAGAATTCCTCTAGGTTATATAACCAAGAGAAAGAGTGCTGGATCATAGGAATGGTATGCTTAGCTTTACCGGAGATTGCCAAATAACATTCCAAAATGCTTGTAAAAAGTTGTCAGTAATGCATACTAATTTCAGTTATTGTTTCTGGACATCCATAATAATTTCAGTTTCTGTTGCTGGACAATCTTCTAATATTTGGTACCATCAAACTAATTTTTGCTTAACTGTTGGGTGGGAAATAGCATTTACCTATTGTTTCCATTGGCATCTATCTGCCTGGTTAATAATAATTGAGCTTCTTTTCATGGGTATTTGTCATTTGGAATTCCTTCTTGGGTATTGACAGTTTACATCCTTTGTTTTTTGAGTTGGTTTTGTTTTCATTGATTTATTAGAAAATTGTTTAATATTTTAAAGTTATATTTTAACTATATTTTCCCTGTATGTGTCATATCATTTTGTTTAATGTACCCCAAAGATTTAATCAATCCTTTCCTTTATGGTTCCTTCAGGTTTTGTTTAAAGACTAATGCCCAACCTTGAAGTCAAAGATATAATCTCCCATATTCTCTTAATACCATCTTGGATATTTAATGATGTAAAGATATTACAATGTAGAGAACTGTGATTTAAGTTCTCTTTCCTCTCTCCAAGTTTATAATATGGAAACAAAGATTATTTTACTTTGGTGGTGGGGAGAGGTGTCAGGATGGTTGATAAATTTAGCCCTCGGGCCATTTGCCATTTGAAAAACTAACTCCTTTTACCCTTTGAGACTCAGCTCAAAACCTTTCTCCTAGCTGCGCCTGTGGCTCAAAGGAGTAGGGTGCCAGCCTCACATCCTGGAGGTGGCGGGTTCATACCCAGCCCCTGCTAAAAACCGAAAAAAAATTTTTTTTTTTTTTTTTTGAGACCGAGCCTCAAGCTGTTGCCCTGGGTAGAGTGCTGTGGCATCACAGCTCACAGCAACCTCCAACTCCTGGGCTCAAGCGATTCTCTTGCCTCTGCCTCCCAAGTAGCTGGGACTACAGGTGCCTGCCACAACACCTGGCTATTTTTTGGTTGCAGCCATCATTGTTGTTTGGCGGGTCGGGGCTGGATTCGAACCCACCAGCTTGGGTGTATGTGGCTGGAGCCTTAGCCACTTGAGCCACAGGCGCCAAGCCCCTTTCTCCTTTCTGAAGCCTGTACTAACTTCACCAAGTGAATTCAATTCAACACACATTTAGCATCTTTTATAGGCTGGGCCCTTTCTAGAGGCCTAGAACAGAACAGAGTTCATGTTTCCATAGGAAACCTAAATTCTAGCCAGATCTGGGCCTGCATTCTCCGATGGTTCCACCTTGAACTCTCTGCCCGCGTAGTTATCTTATTTATTTATTTATTTATTTATTTACTTACTTATTTTGAGACAGAGTCTGTCACCCTGGGTAGAGTGCCGTGGCATCACAGCTCACAGCAACCTCCAACTCTTGGGCTTAAGCGATTCTCTTGTCTCAGCCTCCCAAGTAGCTGGAAGTACAGGCGCCTGCCACAGTGCTCGTCTATTTTTTGGTTGCAGTTGTCATTGTTGTTTTAGCAGAGCCAAGCTGGGCTCAAACCCACCAGCTCTCGTGTATGTGGCTGGCACCCTACTCACTGAGCTATGGGCTCTGAGCCAAAGTAGTTGTCTTAATAGAATAATTCATGCATGGTTTTCCTTTCCATCAATCCATCCTACTGGCTCTACCTTCATAACCAAAATCTGACTACTACTCAAGGTCTTGGAAACTAGCTCTGTCTTCTGTCCAGATCACATCACGGCCTCCACCCATCTCCCTGCTCCTGCTCTATCATCCCTGGCCAGCTGTTCTCGACACAATAGCCAACGTGATTCTGCTAAAATGGAAGGCAGCCTCTGCCATTCTTCTGCTCAAAACTCCCCAGTGACTGGGATCTCTTCCTGCCCTCAGAATCTGGCCTGCGGCTTGCCTTAGCTCCTCGCACCCCCCTCCCTCACTGGACTCCAGCCTTGCTGGCTCCCCCGGGGGTTTCTGTAACATTCCAAGCACTCTCCTGCCTCATGTCTTGGCTTTTGTGGTTTCCTCTGGCTGAACCCTCCTAACCCTGGGTCCCCTATCCACATGCCTTGGCCTCCTCTTTTCCTGTGCGTCTCTGTCCAAATAGCATGTTGTCAGGAAGGCCTTCTTTGGCCATGATGCAAAAACAGAACATACATATCTCTATCTGCTCTTTATCCCTCTCAGCCTAGTTTATTTTTCCCCACAGCCCTTATCTACATCTGACCTATGGTGTATTTTGTTTTCTCTATCTTCATCATTAGGTTACAAGCTCCCTGAGGCCTAGAGACTTTGTTTACTCACTGCTTTATCTTCATTTCCTAGAACACTGCCTAGAACACAGTAGGTGGCCACTATATATATTTGTTGAATAAATGAATGGGTACACTGTGGAATGAGGGAAAGGCAGATCTGTTGGGGAGTAGGGCAGCATGTAAACACTGGTTACATAGAAAAGGAATAATGCAGAGAAAGTAGGGTACCATAAAGAAAGGAAGAGGGGCCAGATGCAGTGGCTCACACCTGTAATCCCAGCACTTTGGGAGGCTGAGGAAGGAGAATTGCTTGAGGCCAGGAGTTTGAGACCAACCTGGGCAACATAGCAAGACCCCATCCCTAAAATACATACATACATAAATAAAACACTTAAATAAACAGAAGAAGAGAAGAAAACTGTAACTTGTTTACTAAAGGAAAGGAGAAAGGTATATAGAATACTCCCATTTTTCAATTTTACTTAGAGCCTTTGGAGATGCCCACTGCCCTTGGCACTGGCTTCCTCTGTCATTTTTAGCATTAGTTTCCTTTCTGAAGGTCCTGAAGGTGGATCTCAATAAATACCTCCTGACAGACAGCTTAACTAAGTCATTATAGGAGGATTTCTTCTGCATTACTCAGAAAAAGAAATCACTTTTTGGATTGCTTTGCCAAGGAGGCTTGTCCCCAGGGCAAAAGAGGGGAGGATGAGGAGGTTCCTGTGCTCATGGCTGGAATGCTGGAATTTGGTCAGAGGAGCTGTGGTTCATGTCAGGAGAGGGTCACCATCAGTTTGTTATGTACACAGACACACAAGAAGAAGGCGGAACCCAGCGAGATAGAACTTGGCTGGAATCTAAGATTTCGCCTTTTATTCAAAACTGTGAGAAAGAATAATATGAGTCAGTTAAATCTCAACTGTTATTGGTTGTTGTCTTAACTTTGATTCACCTGCTCACTAATTTATACTTCCAAGTCCTTTGATTTGTGTGTACATGTTTAGAGATAGTGTTGTCTACTAAAATATAAACTGAGGGAAAAGACTTACTTATCTATTCATCAGATCTACTTTAAGGAAAATATTTAGTTATGTAGTATCTCCCATAATGTAGAGATTAAATAGTTAAGAAACAAAACTCCAGAGAGGAAAGATTGCTTTATTTTAACCCCCACCAGAGACGATGAATCAGAGAGAGATAGATTTCTAGAAAAATGTTTTTCAGCTTGAATTCTACCTCCAAGTTATTTTAATTTCTACTGGAAGACAAATATTCAAGCTTTTCACATAAGAAAGAAAAAGACCCCAAATTTTGGAGTACCTCTTGCTGCTCTGCATTTGCTTAGGTTAGCAACTAGAATGAAGATACCATAGGGCAGCGCCTGTGGCTCAAAGGATTTGGGCGCCGGTCCATATGCCAGAGGTAGCAGGTTCAAACCAGGCTCCGGCCAAAAACTGCAAAAAGCTCCCCCAAAACCCCAAGACCATAGAGATGGCAATATAAATATAAAATCTATGTGCCTGAAAAGATAAATGTTGAGAATTGCAGGCCTAAGTGACTGAGATCTGGTTTGTGTATTACAGCGCAGACCGTGTGTTGTGGACAGAGGTGGCTCACCACAGGGCTGGTGTGGTACGTGGTCCACGTGGAATGCGGAAGCACCTCGGCAGGTGACCAAGAACAAGGACAGGGACTGAAGGAGCTGCATAATGGGAGAAGCATTCACACAGGACACTTGCAGCAGCAAATGACTGCAAACCAAACCAACCAGATTAAGCAAAAAGAGTGATTTATCAGAACACAGTGATAGGTGAAGAGACCATTGCGGGACTCAGAGCCTCTCTGGGATCCCGGGCCTGAAACCAGGAGCCCAGACATTGTCAGCTCACTCGTCCAAAGCCCTCTGCTCCACTGAAGCTTCCTTTTCTGCTAATAGAGATGGACAGTCTCTGCCCAACAGGAAATGGTGCCGTCAGCAAGTGTCAAAGTCACATCCTGAAAGATCTGCAACCAGAGATGAAAAGATACTTTTCTCATGTTAGGAGCTCTGTGAGGACCAGCAGAAAAGGTATTCATTTCTTTATTCAATTCAGTATTTCCCAAACCTACTCGACCATAAAATGAAGTTCCAGATAAAATTTTGTACAGACATCCAGTCGAAGTTGAATGTCAGATAAACAATGAATAATTTTTTAGTGTAAGTAAGGGATGTTGCGTGGGACATGGCATCTAGAGTTAGAATGACAAGGGACACTCACACAGGACTTCAGACTTCACAGATGTTTTCTGATGGGACAAGAGAAGAGACCCAACCCCATCCCCACCCCCAAATCCTGTATTTTAAAAAGGGTCTGTGAGATAGAATTTAACCCTTCTTACGTTTCTTGTGATGAATACGGAATCTAAATATTTCTCTGTACTCCACGTGGAACTCTATCATGACTTTACCAAGTAAACAGGTTATAACTATTGCTTTACTTGGGTCTTTCTCCCACATTAAACTATGAGTTACCTGAGGCCAGGGACTATGTTTTTTTATGTTCTATGTTCCAGATGCACAAAGGCTCTATGTCAAAGAGGGTGATTTATATGATCATCATAGTTCTATAAATGGTAGCTGTGGCTCCAAATCAAGGAACAATCTTTACATTTCAAAATGATAAGATGACTGGCCTTGGTGGATATGGTCACATTCCACGCTCCAATAAAGATTGTTCTCAATAATATCACGCTGAATGCTAGAAGGAAAGTTAGAATTATCCCCTCTTAGAGGATAATGAAGTTATAATTCTGTTAATTACGACTTTATCAGAATAGGAGTTAAGAATGAACATATAAGCTCCCTCTTCCACGTCCTACTCTTCTATTCCATTGCTATAGCACCCAACTCTCCTGATCCCATTTTTATTATCCAAACAAGTCAAATGAGTAGACTCAGTGGGGTCACAGCTTGAAGGATAAAACCCTTAAAATGGAGAGAATGGCTTGCAGATCAGGGAGTTAGTGCTATGTCCCTTGCTGTACCCAAACAAAATATGCCTCCCCCTTGTCTCCTAGTCACACCCCTAATTTTGAGTAGTTGCATTAAAACCCAAACTACCAAGACTAAAATACAACCCAGACTTCCAGAACAACCTGTGTATTCCCTGGGAGGTGGGGCATGGACACCAGGGCTGGTTGTAGGTGATAATGAGTTTCTCTTTGACCACAACATGAGATTGTTGGGCTGGGAAGGTGGGTGAGAGCTGGGGAAGAGAAATGCAACCCACCGTGGTATTGAAGGGATTTCTGCACCACTGTTGTTCTAAACTTAGAGGTTTAGTTGAGTTCAAGGAACATTTCTAAGGCACTCACAGTGTGGCAAGTCCCTTTGCAAGGTAGACAGAGTCACTGCCATCTCAAAGCTTGTGGTCAACAAAGGCAAGGAGATACAGACAAGTGTTATATTAGGGGGGCTTCCAAGATGCTTAAGAGTATGCTGTGATTAGAGAAAAGTAGTGGAATTATTGAGCCCTTCTGTATAGGGTAGACAGCTGCCTTGACTCATATCACTGCAGCAGAAGGGCAAGGTCAAGCAGTTGCAGTGAGTAGATCCGGTAGGCAGAAGTCTGGAGCCCATATGTTTCTCTCTCTCTGCTTTTTAGCTTCTTCAAGGAACTAATGCTGTAAAGAACAAGCAGAATCAGAGGGTGAGAGCAGTGATGGCTGGTAGGGGTCAGGGTGAGAAATGTCACAGGCAGGGGTGCCAACGTGCTCCCAAGGAAGGAGAGAAATGAGGGAGGACCTCTCCCCTCATTCTGAAGACTTCATATTGGGCCATGGACATTTCCCATCTTTATTTGCTCAGTCTCAGTTAGCTGGATAGTGAGTGACCTCATATTCTCTCCAGTACATTCTTTCACCACTCTCCATTGCATGACCAAACCAATAAGACAAGGAAATGAAATATCTTTTACTGAATCATTAACTGAATGCACAAAGCTTGCATAAATATCACAATGAGGGTAAGCAAAGTTAAATATATCCTGCCTCTTTTAAAAGAAGAAGTTCAAAGCATTTTTGTTCATGGTAACTGGCATTTTATAATGATTCTGTTCCCCAAGATTGCTGTTAGCACCAGAGCACAAGTAAGATCCTGTGATGATGAGGCTGCCTGACAACTAAGCCCCATAAGGAGTGCTGGAGACAGACTACAAAACAGAATTCTGTACTGTGTCAGGATGCTTCTTAACAAGACTTCCGTGTCTATTTGGTATTTTTATGATTTGTAGAGCAGCCAGACAAGTGAGCTTAGCAGCCCAGGAGAGTTGCTATAGCAATAAACAGTGCAAAGTTTCAGATTTATTAATTTTTTTTTTAGAATGAAACATGTTTAAATATTTTGATAGTGCTCTCAAAAATAAACTAAAATATGGAAAATTTATTAATTTGCTAAATACTCGACCTCACAAAGTCCTTTAATAAAGATATTTAGAAAAAGTGTCTAGATACTTACATAAAATAAGAAGCTATTACTAGAGTAACTTCTTGAAGCAATAATCCAACCTGATACCTTCATCTTTTCTTTATACTTAACACCATAGCCCCTCTTCTGATATTGTCATGAATTACTGACATTAGGTTAAGTATTTCTCTGGGATAGAGGGCATGACAATCTCTTTGACAGACTGAAAAATTAATATGTATCAAAGAGACAATCTTTTGCTGTTGACCAAATTCAAATCCCTCTGTCAACATAAAAGCAATAAATAACCAATGGGGTGCCGATTTCCAGCATTTTTAAGACCCAGGTGAGAGTACAAATGGAGGCCCTTATGACATAGGTCTAAAAGTTATAAACCAAGCTAATAAGTTGTTAAATGAAATACGGCCTATTGGGCTTGGTGCCTGTGGCTCAGCAGACTAAGGTGCCAGCCACGTACACCTGAGCTGGCAGGTTCGAATCCAGCCCGGACCCGCCAAACAACAATGATGGCTGCAACCAAAAAATGGCCGGGCGTTGTGGCGGGCGCCTGTAGTCCCAGCTACTTGGGGGGCGGAGGCAGGAGACTCGCTTGAGCCCAGGAATTGGAGGTTGCTGTGAGCTGTGATGCCACAGCGCTCTATCCAGGGTGACAGCTTGAGGCTCTGTCTCAAAAAAGAAATACGGCCTATCCTCCTAGGCTGACAAGTGTACTTTCATGATGCGCGGCAGGAAGGCCCAATTTAGAATTCTTGGACCATTTAGTGCAGCAGCTGAAGTGTGGTTACATGAGGAAAGCTGGTCTAGTCCCAAGGGGCAGCCTCCTCCCCTCTTCTGTTCCCAACCCCGGCACCCTCCTGGGCTGCGGTGGCCTTACTCCTGTACATGCGTGGACACTGTAGTCTTCCCCAGACAAGCCCTATCTGCTTCTCGTCGCCTCCCCATGGCTGCCCATGGATACTCACAGGGCTAGCACCAGCATGGGTGCTTTAGCTGTCTCTCCTCCTTTGGGGTAGATCCAGAGAAGAGACCAGTGACCTGGAATAGGACTCAGGTTCATTTGGAAAGGAATTCTGGGCTCATGAGGGCCTGGAGTGTGATCTATGCAGAAGGGAGAGTGTGAGCGCCAGGCAGCTGTGCTCCTTTGGCTTTGAAAGGAGGGCATGGCGAGAGAAGAGTGAGAGTGAGCTCTTTAAAGCATGGGGTTTAGGACAGGAACCTTCTTACCCACACGGTAGAGTGGATATTGGGAAACTTCCCTATGCTGATTAAGGGCTGACACCCATGCCACTCCTGTTTAACTGTGTTCTGCTCTCCCAGACTGTCTTGCTCACTTTCCTAGAATTACTTATATGGGCTTCTGAACAAACCCAAGATGTGCCATTATCCATGGGAAAACAGCCCAGGAGAAGGCAAAGTGGCTTCTTAACAAACCGCCAGATATTACTGAAAGCTTGGGTTGCAGAGAGGATTTGGAAAGCAGGAACTGAAACGACTTTCTTACCTTTTGGAATCCTTCTTCAAACACAGCAAACCATCAGTAATGAGTAAATGCATTGCCTCCTTCCATCAGTGTGACTCCCCACTCCACCCCCATGCGCCTTTGCATCTTGCTGCTCTGCTCTTTCTCCACGTTGGTAGGGAGCCAGCAGGACTGGCCACACTGGATAATCTCCTCCTCTTTCATCGTCATCTCTGCCCTTCCCATCAGTCCTTCCTTGGCAGATATCAGCAATCTCTTTGTGGGTCAAGGCCTGACCTGGATCCCTTGAAACCCGGCCTGCACCTTTTCTTGCCCACAGAATGTGAATTAATCTTCCTCTGCTTACCTCTAGTGGAGTGACTCATCTGGGGGTGGAGTGGGGAGGCCAGTCACACCTGAGGAAGGTGCGTCTGCCATCCTGGAGATTGAATTGCTCTGTACTTGTATTTGATTTTAATATTTAAACCAATGTCATGAGAGAGAGGAGAATAAAGTTGCTTGTTGACATTTTCTCCTTTCACATCAGGAGTAAGAAAATTAAAAAAAAAATTTTGGGTTTTCTTTTTTTTTCTTTTTTTTTTTTTTTGGCAGGGGGCTTCTTCCTTTCACTTTTTCTGTTCTACTTAGCTCATTTCCTGCCAGGGAAATTTCAGGTTCAACCTGTTTTTAAAGTTATGAATCATATCAATGACTCAAAGCCAGTTTCGATAGGGGAAAAAAAAAAGCTAAGCTGGCTGTCTATAAAGACTCCAACAAGCAGGAAATATAAATTATTATTCTTAGAACTTTTGGCAAACACCCACTAAAGCATTATTTATTCATTCATTCAGCAAACATATGTTGAAGACATACTCAAGGGATGGTATCGTATAAAAGACAATTACATACTTTTCTCTGAAAGATGCTTTGATTTTTGAAAAATTGAATTATTATCTTCTTATGGGGTGAAACAAAACTTAAAAGTAGTACTTACTATACCTTGGTCTTGTGTATTGCTATTAAAAAGAACAAGAGGGGGCAACACCTGTGGTGCCAGCCCTGTATACTGAGGGTGGCAGGTTCAGACCCAGCCCCGGCCAAACTGCAACAACAAAAACAATAGCCAGGCATTGTAGCAGGCACTTGTAGTCCCAGCTACTTGGGAGACTGAGGCAAGAGAATCGCCTAAGCCCAAGAATTGGAGGTTGCTGTGAGCTGTGATGCCAGGGCCCTCTACCAAGGGTGACAAAGCAAGACTCTGTCTCTTCAAAAAAAGAGAACAAGAGGAACTGTAGAGTATCTCAACCCAGCAATACCACAGTGATGAATTGATTAAACATTTATTTTCTAACTCATACAGCTGGAAGAGACCTCAAAGATTATACACACAACTTTTCAATTTCAATAATGAGAAAAGGGAGGCCTAGAGAGGGTGAATCACTTGCCTTAAAGTTGCACAGCTGTTCAGCCTTTGGCAAAACCAGGCCTGGCATCTAGATCTTCAATCCTTCTCTGAGCAAGAACCCTCTCCAGGAACAATCATAGTAGTTATTATTTATCTATTATGAAAGCAAGGCACTTTCTCATATGTCATATTACTTAATATGCACACGCCTTTGCAAGATAGGTATTATTATATTTACTTTAGGGAAAGCAAGGCTAAGAGAAAATAAGCCAATTACCAAACATTTCCTGAATGACTAATGGCAGAGGTAGGATCGGAAAAGGCAAGAATCTGACCCTCAAGGTCATGGTCTTCTGTGCATCAGCGGCACTTTGCACTCCATTACACTGCCAGAGAACATCCTCTCATGGTTCTCATCTTTTCTACAACAGCCACAACGGTACAGATGAATGAGAGCTGTCTCCACATTGATATTTGTTTGGTGGTTAGGTCATTCGCTCCTTTAATCATCCTGCTCTGGGCAAAACATTGAGGTAGGTGCCATGGGTGATTAAAATTTTTTTTAGAAAAGGTAAGATGTAGACTTGCCCCTTAAGATTTCCAATGTCTAAAAGGGAATATAGGACCTATTCACAAATAACTATAAGATAGAGTATAAATAAATTAAAAGAAGTAAAAAGTGCTATAGAAATTCCTGTGATTGGCTTGGCACCTGTGGCTCAACGGGCTAAGGTGCCAGCCATGTACACCTGAGCTGGCAGATTCGAATCCAGTCCGGGCCGGCCAAACAATGATGGCTGCAACCAAAAAATGGCCGGGCGTTGTGGCGGGTGCCTGTAGTCCCAGCTACTTGGGAGGCGGAGGC
>CAUYRH010048788.1:0-17587 GCA_963574655.1 Perodicticus potto | reverse complement strand
AATTGAATTTGGTAGACATGTACAGAACATTTCATCCTGACAAAAATGAAAACACATTCTTCTCATTAGCCCATGGAACAGCCTCCAAAATTGATCACATCTTAGGTCACAAGGCTAACCTCAGCAAATTTAAAAGAATAGTAATTATTCCTTGCATCTTCTCGGACCACCATGGAATAAAAGTTGAACTCGACAATAACAGGAATCTGCATTCTCAAACAAAAAACATGGAAGCTAAATAACCTTATGCTGAACAATAGATGGGTCATCACAGTATGTTAGGAAACCAACTCATTATTCTGAAAACTGGTGAGTAACGGGAAAGAATCAGCATTTACCCTGCCTTCCGTAAAAAGAACTCTACCATTATGTAGCCAAAGAATAAAGGTTGGGCATAGGGAGGGCTCTTTATAAAAGGTGTCCAGCTAATGAATGATAGAATTAGAATGCCACCACTTTCCAACCCCGAAAGAACTAATGGATCTGAGCACTGCACGTCAGTGGCCACTAACATCCCCAAAAGTGAGACAGCCCCAGGAAAGCAATCTCACTGGAAGAAGAAATTAAACCTTCATCTGTTAAGGACTCTTCTGGATCCAACTTCCAGTGTTCAGGAAACAAAGAGAACAGAGAAACATCTTAAACCACACCATGGGGATGTAGTCAGGAAAATCCAGACTCTGCAAATCTGTGCAGAACAAATGACTCAGTTCTAAGTGCAAGGGGGAAAAGGTTTGCAGAAACCTACAGGATTGACAGAGTCATTATAGACGTGTCAATCAGGGAAATCTATGGGACTGAAAGAGTCATTATAGATGTGTCAATCAGCTGCAATGTGCAAACCGGATGCACACCCTGATTTTTAAAGAAAAAACCCTGCATTTAAAAATCTGTACGATTGAGGGGAGGATGGGTGGAGGGAGGGTAATTGGTGGGATCACACCTACAGTGCATCTTAGAAGGGTACAGGTGAAACTTACTGAATGCAAAAGATAAAGGTCTTTACACAATAACCAAGAAAATGCCATGAAGGCTATGTTAACCAGTTTGATGAAAATATTTCAGATTATATATGAAACCAACACACTGTACCCCATGATTGCATTAATGTACATAGCTATGATTTAATAAAAACAATTAAAAAAAAGAAGAAAAGCTCTGAAAGTAAGCAGGCATCTCTTGTGTGGGTCCCTCAAATAAAGCTGCGAGACAACCTCCCCCCCAGAAAGAAATACTAATGGTGCTTTGAATTAAAAATCTATTAAATATAAGGAAAAAAAAAATCTGTAGGATTGGTGGCACCTGTAGCTCAGTGGGTAGGGCGCCAGCCACATACACTGAGGCTGACGGGTTCAAACCTGGCCTGGGCCAGCTAAAACAACAATGACAACTGCAACAAAAAAAACAGCTGGGTGTTATGGCAGAAACCTGTAGTCCCAGCCACTTGGGAGGCTGAGGGAAGAGAATTGCTTAAGCCCAAGAGTTTGAGGTTGCTGTGAGCTGTGACGGCACAACACTCTACTGAGGGCGACAGTTTGAGATTCTGTCTCAAAAAAAAAAAAAATCTGTAGGATTCATGAGACAAATGGAATTCAGGACACTGAATCTACAGGATGTCTCAAAGGTCCCCCTAAAGTCACCATACATGAGGAAAATGGGAAATTGTAGCTAGATGTATCCTTACTTACAAAATATTCATTATTAAATTTTAAAAAGAGGTGGCCAACACAAAGAGAATATTTTATAAATATTTTCCAAAATTTTATACTGAATGTTTTATAAATAAGGGTACAATTTCCCATCTCTCCTATGTATGTTGACTGCTGGGACACCTTGTATATTTGAAGATGATAAGAAACAATTGTTAATTTCTAGTTGTAATGATGGTATTGTGCTAATTTTTAATGAGTTCTTGTCTTTTAGAGATACAGACTAAAAAACATGGAAAAGGTGACATGATGTCTAGATTTGCTTTAAAATAGTGGGAGGAATGGGAGTGGCTGGGTTAGAGATGGGACACAACTGGCTGTGCGTTGCTGGTGGTTGAAGCTGGCTGATGGGTGCCTGGGGGTTTGTTTTACTAGTCTATCTCCTTTTGGAAATGTGTGAAATTTTCTAGTATCTTCCCCTCCAGAGCAGAGATGTTGGCCTGCAGAGAAATCTGACTTTTTCCCTCTGTCCCACTGCAGTGCTCCAAGACCTGCCAGAGCGGCTTCCGGGTTCGAGAAGTGAGGTGTCTGTCTGATGACATGACCCTAAGTAATCTCTGTGACCCTCAGTTGAAACCAGAAGAGAGAGAATCTTGTAACCCTCAGGACTGTGTCCCTGAAGTTGGTAAGTAGGGATTCTGATGCTGGAGAAAAGATTCATCTTTTCTTAAGCTCTGTTCATTCTCTGGCGAAAAAGTGCCAAGCCCACCTAGGCCTCTCTATGACCTTGTGTGCAGTCATGGAGTTCAGAGGGTCAGAGTGGTTTTGGCATTCCAAATTTCATAGTTTAAGATGGCCATGCATACTGTGGATTCATTGCTATCTAAGCTGCCCACCAAAAGACAAACTTCAGTGTGAATTAATTCAATGGTGATGCATTCAAAGATTTGGCTGTATCAACTCTAAGGGCAAAGTAATACAATTTCAACTTTTAATTGTAGGTGCAAACGGCATAGGCTGGACCGTGGGAGGAGATGCTGGGACATCAGCAGTTGCAGAGAAGGGAGGAAGGGCAGAAAGCCCAGAATTGGTAGAGACGGTGATGGAGAGTCTGATCAGACATCTGAGGGGCACAGTGCAGGCTCCGAGTCCAGGGGGACACAGTGACTAGACCCACGGACAGGAGTGAAAGCAGGAGGATGCAGGCTGCACAGCGGTCAGAAGATCCCAGCCTGCACCCTTGAAATGGGGGCCAGTTTGCCAGAGGAAGGAGTTGGTAACAGTCAGGGAGGTTAGGCCCTCTCATGGGCTGCAGTTCTGGAGCAAGGACCCAGTCCCAGCTGGGGAGCTGAAACACAGCCAGAAAACCAAAGGAAGTGCCTTGCACAAAGACAGGTTATGTCCGGTGGGTGAAGATGCATCTCCGGAGCATACTGGATGCCCCCAAACCTCAGCCCAAGTCTACTCAGAAAATATCACCAGGCTTGGTCAGGACAGGTTTCAGGCTGGAAGTGTGCTGAGCCTTCGGGTTAGAATTCTTCATGGTCTCCTAAGAACTTATTTACTTTCCTTGTCTTCACAATTACATCAAAGGAAACATTAATACATACATCAATAATCTGTCATGCAATAGATTCCTCCTGCTGTAGGCCAAACCGAAGCTGTTAACAGTGCCCCAACATCCTTCTTATCCCAGGGAAGATCTGCCAGTTACAGAATAGATGCTCCATAACCAAGAGCTTCCTATGTACCAGCAAGGACTGATAAGTAAATGTTCTGGGGGTGACCCCAAAAATGTAAATTCCATAGGAAGGAAATTAACAAAGACCTAAATAGAAAAATAAATAAATAAAAATTATAAATAAGAAAATCTTGCTGCCAGACATAAGAGAAAATGTGAACAGTCAGAGACCCTACCATGTTCCTGCTGGGCTCACTCACTATTGTAAAGATGGTAAAAGAAGGTTCCTGAGGGGAGCTATGTGTACCACACAGTCTAACATAAAGCTACAGAAACTAAAACCATATAGTACCAACACAGGCAGAGATAAATTAACACCAGTGTTACGATACAGGATTCTGAACAGGCCTCTGTATACAAGGGAAGTTAATTCTGATCAAAGTTGATTGTTCAGTAAGTAAAAAAAGAAGTTCTATTTTGTAGAGACCATTGAAGACCCGTTTTCTTAAAAATCGACCTAAATCTTTCATTATACATAATACCATATACAATTAATATAAATGTCTAATGGAATAAAGATCCTAACAGATAAAATACTGTAAAAAAAAAAAACAGTTTGAAAAAATATGTATCTTGTAGTCAGTTAAAGCCTTTGTAAGCTAGATCCAAAACCCAGAGGTTTTATTGTTTACCATGAGAATATAATAAATTTAAAACTTTTCTCCTGTTTCTCACATCACAACCCTAGTTGTAAGAAAGGAAGGGAGGGAACAGGGAGAGGAAGAGGATAGGGAAGGAAAATATTTGAAACACACCTTATGAGAAGGTGTTACAATCAATATAAAAAGAAAACATCCAGCCAGGAGGCCCAGGAATTGCTAGTGACATAATTACCATGGCTGACTGTGTTTATGCACAAAAATTGACCAAAAACGTCACCTCCATTAACTTACTTGCATTGGCAACATGATACAGTTGAAATTTAATTTAAATCTGGGTCACAAATTGTCACTTAAAAGTTTTAAAAGATGACATTATAACGCAACATTGAAAAGAATGGATAGGAAGTATAATTAAAGACAATCAAAAATTACACATGATTTAATGATAAAGATAATAAAAAAAAACACAATCAAAATTGCCAGATCCTTGGAACTGTGTATAAAATTTTCAAAGCTAGGATGAATGGTTTAACCAATCGTGCACTCTGATGGGCTGTCACTTGGCTGCCGCATGTTTATCTAAGATTTCTAATGAATACAATGTGATTCATTTTTTTTACCACTCTTTTATCTTCTACATTTGTCTGTGGTGTCTTCAAGGAGGAAAAACTGTTTAGCTTTCAATTATGTAAAGTCCAACTGAGAAAAAATGGGAAATTATAATATTAACAAAATTTAGGCAAAACTTTGGTATTCTTTGGCATGTCTCAAAATTATAGTGTCAAAGCCAAAGTTACCAAAAAATGCCCATGCCACGAGCCAGAGTTATGAAACACAGGATATACCCTGGAGGGTTACTGACAGCAAGCATCTGTCTAGACTCTGAAGGTAAAGAAGGCTTAGATGCACGTTCGAATTATAACACTGAAGAAGAAAATAGTTTGTGAGTACATGGGTAAATGTGTGCTATTGTCAGTTCCTTAAAATCTGCAAAAATTATTATATTCTTCCATTTTATCCTAGGGAGCCATTACTGAATCATCTTACAATTGATAATGTCCTAGAATCAAATAAATGTCATTAAAGTACACAGAGTTAAATCCCTAATATATAGAGATCTCACTCACATTGATTAAAAAAAAAAGACAATTGACCTAATTTTGTAAAGAATAAAGGATCTGAGAAATCTACCACAAGAGGCTGAGGAAATGCTTGAACACACACTTGTAGTCCAATCTACTCAGGAGGCTGAGGTGGAAGGATTACTTAAGCCCAGGAGTTCAAGGTCAGCCCCCATATTAACAAAAAAAAAAAAGTATAGTGCTCAATAAATTGTGTAGTTAGTGAATGAATTGTACAATTTCTTGTAACTCATAAAATTGAAAGTAATTACATTCCTGTCAATAGAAGGAAGTGATTAATTAAATGACATTATAACACATAGGACAGAATATGCCAACACCCTGAAAAAGAATGTGGTAGACATTATGATGCATAAATGTATCTAAAGATTAAAAAGCAGGCAGCTGGGAAATACGCTGGCAGTTCTTTCCCAAATTAATCTATAAATTCAAGCAGTGCTAATCAAAATTCAGACAGGATTTTTCATAGAAACATCCTGACAAATTTTGTCTAAAGTTTATAGGCAGTCCCCCAGTTACAAACACCCAACTGGGTGTGACTTGTACTTACAGACAGGGGCTAATTTAGGTAAATTTACCTTTTCCAACTTACATATGAATTCAAGTTAACAAACCTATCTTGTCTGTAACACAGATGAGCACAAGTAGAGAACCAAGAACAGCCAAGGCAATTTTCATGATGAACAATTTGGGGAACTTATGCTGCCAAATATTAAGACATATTGGCAGAAGGATAGATAAATCAGCCGATAGAACAGAATAGGGAGCTCAGAAATAAATTCAAGTATATAAAGGATGCTTAAATCTGTAAGAAAAAGATGAACATTCAATTGGTCATGAGGCAATTGCTTATACATACATGAAAAACTAATAAGATTGAATTTCTCTCTCTCATCTCACACACACGTGCGCACACCCCAGTCTCTGGTGTATTAGATAAATAAATGTGAAAAGTTTTAAACTTGTAGAAGCAAATATGGGAAATTTTAGTTTTTATTATAGAACAGGAAACAGTTTTATAAATGAAACAAAAATTCCAAACCACGAAGGAAAATATGATGTCAATTACATTAAAATTAAAATTCTGTTTATCAAACCATAAACAAAGTGATAAGAAAAACCACAAGCTGGAGAAAATATTTGCAACACATAGCCCACAAAAGATCAGATTCATTATATAAAAGGATTTCTATGAATCATTTTTTAACTAAATTAGAAATAGGCAAAAGATAGGAAAAGCAATTCCCAGGAAAGGCAACTTTAAAGGTGACTCTACATGTGATGTAGTGTGTTCAACCTCACATGGAGATAATTTGACATTTGCTAGACCAGTAAAAAATAAAACATGATAAAAAGGGAATTCTCTTTCACTGACATAAACGTAAATAGTTACACCTACTTTGGAGAGCAAACTGGTCATATCTAGTAAAGTTGTATATACCTTATGACAAGCAAGACCCAGGCAGAGCACTGTTAGCTGGGCCTGGTGGTGCATGCCTATAGTCCCAGCTCCTCAGAAGGCTGAAGCAGGAGGATCACTTGAGCCAGGTCTTTAAGGCCAGTCTGGGCAACATAGCAAGACTCTGTCTATTAACCAAAAAAAAAAAGCATTGGAAACAACTTAAATGCCTATCATGAAAAACGAATAAATAAATTAAGGAATATATTTATTTACAGTGAAAACTAGTCAATAATGAAAATGAAGAGCCTGCAACATTCCTTAAACATGAATGAATTGCACAAATTCAGTGTTGAGGAATTTTCCAAGGAAGATATAAAATATACATTTGTTTAAGTTTAAATACCACAGATTGGTTAGGAATACCATCATAGACAATGTAAGTGAAAATAAATGTTCGGGGATAATAAACACCAAATTTGGGAACTCATTACATCTCAAGGGGTGTGGGGGAAGGAGGAAATGGTTATGGAGTTAACTCTGGGAATTTTATCTATATTGGTGATGTTTTGTTCTTAAATTGAACAGTGAGGACACAATTTGTTGGATTATTCTTTATACCTAATTCCACGCTGATGGTTCAATTAAAAAGAAGAGCCTGTAAGCTCTTAGCAGCTCTCCTCCCACGTGGTGAGCAGCAGGGCCAAGGTCAGGGCCACACTCACCGCCTTGGCCCCACTGGTGTGGGCTTCCTGCTGTGCTCAAGGAGTCTTTCTTGTTCTCCTCTGCTGCAGATGAAAACTGTAAGGACAGATACTACAACTGCAATGTGGTGGTCCAGGCGCGGCTCTGCGTCTACAACTACTACAAGACCGCGTGCTGTGCCTCCTGCACCCGTGTGGCCAGCCGGCTGGCAGGCTTCCTAGGGAGCAGATAACACCCACAGCCCCGTCAGAAGGGCAGCGTCCTGGGTAAGCAAGGTGCCCAGCTGGCTGCACTCCACCAGGGCTCCCTAGCCCAGGACGCTGCCAGCCAACTTGGTCGCCACCCCTGCCTTCCGTGAATTGAACCACGTGGCACCCAGCAGCTTCGTGCACGGGATGTCTGAAAGCCATGGCTGGTCCTTTAGGTAGGCCTCACCATGTACTGATGATCCCTTCTTGGGCCCTGGCACTGGCTAATGGTGCTCTCGGAAAGCCAAGCAGCAGCCATGCTCGTAGCTGTCCGCCCAACTCCCGTCCTCCCACTGGCCAAGTCAGCACATAGGCCACTGCTGGAGAACTGCCACTGGTCTCTGGGCTACTGGCCCTTCCAAAATTAGCACCCCTTGGAGAGTTAACAGAGGCAGCACCCCATGCTAGGGCCTTGCTGATACATGTCCATCCCTCTGTTACCTCAGCCTGGTTGTACCTATTTTCATTCTCAAAGACATTAGACTGTTTTCCTGCCTTATGACACAAATATCTCACGATAATTTAGTGCTTTATTGTTTAGCAGGTGTATTCACAGATATTAGCTCATTAGCAGCTCACAACATCCCAGAATGGGAGGAAGAGGGTGAATCATTATCCCCATTTTACTGACCAGGAAACTGAGGCTCAACTTAGGTACCTGACCTGCCAGGAATACTCACCTGTTCAGGGGCAAAGCTGAGTCCCCAACCCAATCATCTGACCCTAGAACCTTCACCCAGTGGCACCTCTACCAATAACTAGCCCAAGGCCTGTCTAGACGCTACACGTGAAGAATGTGGGCTCATTCCTGACCAGGAGAGGGTGAGAAGTTTCCCAGAATATGCACAAAGCCCAGGCCTTTCATTTCTTTCCCTCCAGCCAAAAGTCAAGTCTTTATCCCCAGCACTTAGTTCTTAAAGATTCGGTTTCTATTTTCCGTTCCCCACAAGTATAGATCCGAGTTACAGGACTCTCTGCAGGTTTTATTAAATTCCATCCTACCCTGTGAGAGAAGAAAGCCGTTGGGGCAATCAGGTGATTGCCGGAAATTGCAATTCTGTTCCAAGTCCCATCCCCTCATGGAATCATAACCAGGGTCCTTCTGGCCATGGCTGCCCTTCCCCCAGCAGAAGAGAGCAGAGGCGCATGGCTGTGTGCTCTGGGCTCTGGACCCTCCTCAGCCACCTCTCTGGGGCACTTCCCCACACCCAGTGGGAAGGCCAAGTATCTGTCCCAGCAGAGATTCTCTGCAGTATTGGAAAGAATCTCCCTTTGGCCTTCCTACTTTCATTCACAGATTTCTCTTTGTGGCGTCTCATCCCTTCCTTGCCCTCCCCGACACCACCGTCACCCATACCCTGCCCAGGCTTGAATGCTGTGGACCCCTTGCCATCCTACCCCATTCACTCCACCCAACTCTGCAGTTCCAGGGACCGCAGGCCTGAACAGGGGATGTAGGCAGGTGGATAGGGGACCATCTGGAAACCCAGGTGAGAGGAACATACACATCTCATCCCTTAAGAAAAATATCAGGCTAAACAAATGGCAAACGTAAAGAAAATTCTCTTATTTATGGCCCTGGGGATTTTTCCCTTCTAAAGCAAGCTCGAATTCTTAGCAACTAAAATATTTTACTTGAAAACTTACCAATCTGATGGTCATTTGCAGCTTTCGGAAAGAGTTATCACTGGCCCTGTCTGACACACTCCATTAGGTGTCTATGAACTTTGGGCTTTCAGAAATTTCGTGTGGCCCTTCTGGGGTCGCCCTCCCAGCCTCTCTTCCTGGAGCGCCATTTCCCAGAAGTGAGCCCCGCTCTGCTGGTCTTGGTGGAATCCCTGCAGATAAGAGCCTGGCAGGGGCTGGGACTCCCAGCTGACCGGGCCCACACGTAAGGAGGCCGGAGAGGCCGAGCCACTGTCAGGAGCCATTCAGTGCCTACGCTTCCCCTATTGCTGCTTGTTTTACTTCTCGTTATAAGGGGAGTTTTTCCTTGATGCAGCTGCTGGCACATCTTGCTGAATAAGCCAAATATTTGAAGCAATACTTGGAAGAAGGTTTCTTTTCATGCTGGAGGACAGGGCAAGGTCAATGAGTGAGAGAAAGAAAGGCTGGTTTTAGCCAGTTAGGGGAACACGTTCTAGCCACCAAAGCTGCCCAGTGGGCAGCAGCCGCCAACACAAGGGAACTTACCATCCTTAGAGCTCTCTGTTGAGTGGGAGTGAACAACCGGGTCCTTCCGACGCAGGACTTCCCAGGACTGGGCTGGTTCAATGATGGCTTTGTGTCTTTAAAGTTCACTGTGGCTCTTGAATGTTACCTAACAGTTCTTTAAAAGACAACGGTCTTCTCAACCCTCCCCAACTGTGTAATTGGGTAGCAGCAAATGGATCAACCCCAGGTCTTCAGGGGGGGAAAACGTACCTAAATTAGGAATAGTCTCTTTTTCCTTCCAGCAAACAGTGGAGCTATTCTTGGAGCTGGTTCGAGTATGGGAAGGTGGCTGATGACTAGAACAGGAGTTTGTATCGACTTATTTGTCTTTGCGTTCCAATTTTTACTAATCTCCTAGTTTCTTATTGCAGCAAAATTTCTCCCTAGTGCAACACATACAATCAGGGCCTTGGGTATTTCCAGAGATAACTTTCCTGGGTGGGGCAGCTAAGAAAAGCCCACCTTCTAGAGGCTCTCTCCATCCAGGTGTGCTCCTGGCTCCCCTCTCGGCGCCCTGTTCTCTCCCCCTCTCCTTTCCATCACATGCCGTCTCCCGCTGGGTCTTCTCCATGTGCCCTTAACTGGCCGTTTGTGGAACTAATATTTACATTTTATTACTGCTTTCTCCCCCTGTGGACTGGATTGCCTCACTACCTACACTGAATTTTTAAAAACAGGCAAATTAAAGCTGTTATATGTTTCTCTCAAAGAAATCAACAAAGTTCCAAACTGAAATAGTTTGCTTTTTATTCTTACTGGAAAAGGAAATTGTGCCTCTTGCAATGTAGGCAAAAACCGTTTAGTACAGTTCACCCTTCCCTTCCTCATGATGATTTTGCCATTCTCTCCATAGAACAGGGACAATGTAAGAAATACAGGACTGAAAAACAAAAAATCCCTTGTAAACCCGACCGCTAGTAGGCGTCAGATCACTTGGAGACAGGCATGTTCCATGCCCTCTCCCTGCAAGCTGGTGGGGACTCCAAGATGACGAAGGCAGCCTGACCACCCTCAGGGAGCTGCAGTGTGACAGACGCGCTCTGAACTGCCCCCATCTGTCCTTTTGCCTTACCTCTCTGGCCCAGGGTTCTTTGGGTTTTGGTTTTTTCTTTATCTCCTTCATCTGTCATCCAGTTTTCAAACTGTTTATCTTTCAACATTCTTTCTTTTAAAAAGAGTGGCCTTATAAGGGATTTTTTAAAAAATCGGAGACACTAGCTTAATGTATTTTCATCAAGTTGTATGGCAGAGAGGAAAATGCAGATACTACTAGCACCTTTCTGAATCAGCATCTTTTTTTTGATGAATATAGCCATTTTAGAGTTGGAATATCTATTTTCTAGCGAGGAAGAAGACATTAGTACAAGCAGTAAAAAGAAACATGACTTCCACTAACATAGGCTGAATGACCTATACTAGCTGGCAGGTGAAGACCAACATTTGACCTTGTCACGTCAAACATATTGATATGGCTTAGGTGGGAAAGTGGATGCCTTAGCAATAGACAACATGAAGTTGGAGAGCCTGGGTGACAGATTTTGGATCGAACAAGATCAGGAAAACTAGAATAAAACCTGGACCTTAAAAAGTTACCAGGAAACAATATCAAGTCCCACCTTTGGACTCAGAAGAAAAACTACGCAAGTACAAGGTGAGGGAGATGTAAGAATGGCAGGTGACTAAACTCAATGTGAGTTAAATAGAAAAAAGGGATGGAACCACCAGTAACACCCGCAAACGTTCAGACCACACAAGGAGTAAACATTGGTGGGAGTCACACCACGCTTTATTTGTGACTGGGGAATCGCACTTGAAAGATATTGATCATGTCTCACACTCAGATGAGGGTGCCCAGTCCCGGTGAAGGGTGCGGACTGCAAGAAACAATGGGAAGAGACTGGGGCGAGAGAAGAGCTGTGCTAGGGCCAGGAGGAGCTACAGAGAGGCAGATTTTAGCTCTTGCCCAAGAACCAACTTTCTACAAGTTGGAGCCTTCTGAAGGTACAGGGACTCTGGCAGGTGGTGATGGCTGCAGGCGGCAGCAGAGACTGGATGGCCATTTGTGAGGGATGCTGGGAGGGGATTCCAAATCCACTTTCAGGTCCTTTCCAATGCTGGGCTTTGGTGATTCTGTAAGTGGAAGGGCTGCCAGTGACCCTTGGGGTCTGGGGAGGTGAGTACATAGCACATATACTCCCATTTCTGGCTTTTGCACCAGGTCAGCCATTTTTAACCCATTGTTATTACCTCTCCTGAGTCACATGTGGCCTCATATCCCAGGGAACCACTAGTAGCTTGGTGAGAGCTGCCCTTGTCAGGTCCGAGTTGCCGCCCCAGAGGCTCACGCCACAATGGAGACAGAACTTTGACCAGCCTGGGACCCTTTAAGGACCCTCCCTTTTTCTCAGTTTATCTTGCTAAAACTTCACCTTTATTGAAGCAAAATAATTTTCTCCAACCTGAACCATCCCCCATTCTTGGATTTAGTCAGTGGGTGTTGGCGGGAGATGTCCACAGTGCTGAGGAAAAGTGACCACGAGAGGGTGGAAACTTCCAGACAACTATCCCCAGATGCTGAGTCCTATGCCCTAATGATATGGAAACCACCACTACCAAACTAACTCCCACCTGCCTTGGCTCCACTCCCCCCGCCCCATTTAGCCGACAGAAGGATATAATTTGTTATAACTTATTATTTTGTTCTTTGTAAATATAAGATGTTTATAGGAAATATGTATTCTGAACTCTATCTGCAGAATGAGTCACTACACCAAAATAGTTCTATTATTTAGAATATGTTAATTTTAAAGGGATCTAATAGGTATTTATTGACATAGGCGATCCACATTTGTATAAAATTATTGATCATACTAACCTAGCTTCCTGAAATGTCACTGATGGGGTGGGGAACCTCCGACCCTGAGACCACAAATGGCCTTCCCGGTCCTCAAATGCGGCCTTTTGACTGAATCCAAAATTTGCAAAACAAATCCTTTTATTAAAAGAGGTGCAGCAGAGAAAGATGAAGCTTTTCTTGCCTCTTTTGGTGCTTAAGAAAGAACAATCTTGAAATAAGAGGGCTGCAGGTTCCCCACTGTTCAAAATTGAATATAAATTCCTCTGCTTTTTGACTCACTCAGAGGTTTTCACCCCTGGCATTGTACCTAAACTTGATTGCATATTTCCTCATATAATCTGCCTTCTCCTCATCCCCTACATTGGGGATAGGAATTTGAGGGTCCCTCTAATCCCCTCTATCTTGAACAGCGGGTGTGGACAAGACAGGGTTAACTGGTGGGATCAGGGAGAGGCTTTAAGGGAGGCTTTCTCCCTTAAAGAGAGGCTTTCTCTCTCTGGTGGCTTTCTCTGCTCTGATACCTCCATGGTCCCCGCTGGGTTGGCCTGTGAACTGCATAGTCAGGAGTAAGGAACCCACTAAATACTCTGTCAAATCCAAGTCACCCATAGTGTTAAATTATTATGTGATCAGGTGAAGGGCAGAAGGTGAATCACATGAGTGAATACAGTCTGTTTTCAGCAAAAAAAATGACAACTATTTTTGTGTGTGACTAATTTATTTTTATTATTGTAAAAATACAATAAAGTGGTTGACCTATCCACTTAGTGCTTTCTCTGGCTTTATTGGCGTTCCATTCGCATTACTTCAAATAGTCTCCTCTATAAAGAAAGTCACTGCTTGTCAGATGTTGGCTTTGGGGGCCACTTAGAGAACAGGACATGCCTTGGATAAAAGCACTTTGACCCACTAGCTTACACGCGGCCTCCACCTGCGTGTCAGAATCACCTGAGGAGCTGAAAGAAAAATACGCGGGCATGGGCACAACCCCCGGGTTGCAGTCTCGCATGTATTTCTCTAGCCCTCCTTCAGCAATTATACTGCGCAGAAAAGGTTGGGATCCACTCTGGTGCTTCAGCATGGCTCTGTCTCTCAAGGAAACTTCTTCCACCTCCCCTCAAGGCCACTTCACCTGGGTCTTGATTTCAGGCTGTCTTGGTACATACGTACTGAAGTGAAATATGACTCAGATCACAGTGCCAGCTGGAAGTCACCCTGGACTGGAGAGACATCCCTAGTGGAGTGGAGTGCTCTGTTATTTTGGGACATCTGGGGTTTTGTTTTGTTGTTGTTGTTTGTTGTATTGGGGGTTTTTTTTGAGACAGAGTCTTGTTCTGTCACCTAGGCTGGAGTATAGTGGCAGTCATGCTCACTCACTACAGCCTCAAGCTCCAAGGCTCCAGCAATCCACTCCAGTAGCTGGGACTATACGCATACACTACCACGCCTGGCTAATTTTATTTGTTTGTTTGCTATGTTTCCCATGCTGGTCTTGAACTCCTAACCTCAAGCAATCCTCCCACCTCAGCCTCCCAAAGTGCTGGAATTACAGGCTTGAGCCACTGCACCTGGCCACAAACTCCGTTCTTACCTCTGTCCTATACAGCCTTTCATCAAGAACTCTCAGAAACAAATTATTATGCCTACAATGTTACCTCCCACTCCTCCCATCCACCCCTTTCTGCCTGAAAACCTCCATTTATTGTATATTTTTATTGAGGCCAGGTTCACTTGCCATAAAATTCACCATATTATTCATTATTTATGTGTTCATTTGTTTTTTAGACAAAGTCTCACTGGCGCCCTGGGTAAAGTGCTGTAGCATCATCACTGCTCACAGCAACCTCAGACTCACAGGCTCAAGTGATCTTCTTGCCTCAGCCTCCCTCAGCATCCTGCTAGTTTTTCTATTTTTAGTAAAGATGGGGTCTCTTGCAAACCCCTGAGCTCCAGCAATCTACCTGCCTTGGCCTCCCAGAGTGCCAGGATTACAGGCGTGAGCCACCTCGCCCGGCCAAAATTACCATTCTAATCATTTTCAAGTGTACAACTGAGTGGCATTTAGTCATTCACAGTATTCTGCAAGCATCACCCCCAAACTCCATTATTCTTCAATACAGGGGTTCACTTTGCTCCAGATGCTGTAATGTAAAACAGCCATAAAGAAAGATGGAGATGGCAGCGCCTGTGGCTCAAGGAGCAGGGCACTGGCCCCATATGCTGAGGGTGGCGGGTTCAAACCTGGCCCTGGCCAAAACCGCAACAAAAAAAAAAAAAAGAAAGAAAGAAAGATGGAGACTTAACCCCTTTTATATTTTCCTAAAAAGATCTGAAGAACATCCTCCTAAGTATCAAAGGAATGGAAAAGCAAGCATCCAACGTACTAGTAGATGAACAACTACACTCCCACACGAGAGAAAAACACAAACTCAAGACGGGAGCAGGGGGAGGGGATTTGGAAGGCTCTCACTTATCCAGTGAGATGTAGGGGGTGCAGGGCACACCTGGGTGAAGGGCTCAACTGCAACTTAGGCTTTACCTAACAAATGCAAATGTAACTTAATTGAATGTACCCTGAAATAAAAGGAAAAAGAAAATGTTGATTTATGAAAGTCCACTTAGCACAATGTAGCAAGAATCAGGAAGCTAATTATACCCTTTCACTTAATAATTCCATGCCTGGGGATTCAACTTAGGGAGAGTATTTAAGAAAACAATGTTTTTGGAGAACCTCAAGTTTTCGGTAATAATTTTTTTATGTTTTTATTTAAGAACAATTTTTTTTTAAATAGGCATAAACACATACTCCCCTATCTGTTGACTACCTTATAGCCCAACACCACCATTAATTTCAGAACCAAATCAGGTAGCATTTCTTTAATTGTCATAAACTGAGCTATTATAAGAATGTAATGGCGTGGGCAGAATGATGAGTTCATTGCTATCACCTGCCAAATGCAAAAATAATTGGCGCCACACAGCTAGTTCCTATACTCAGGTTCTGAGGAGTAAATGAGTTCCAGCAAAACATCATCTATCAGTGTGGCTGGCTTTCATTCTGTTTGTTCTGAAGTCACGCTTTTATTTAATTAACAATTTCATTTTCATTATGTAGTTATATAAGAGTTATCATCTTTCTTAGTTTTAAATTTGTAAGATTATCATTAAACATTAAATTATTTAATTCAACATTATAGGGCAGTGAAACAATTATTTTCCTTTAAAAGTTATATGGGCGGGGCATGGTGGCTCACACCTATAATCCTGGCACTTTGGGAGACTGAGGCAAGAGGATTGCTTGAGGCTAGGAGTTCAAGATCAGCCTGAGCAAGAGCAAACCCCCATCTCGGCAAAATATAGAAAAATTAGCTGGTGGTAGATGCCTGTAATCAGTCCCAGTTAGTCAGGAGTCTGAGGCAGGTAGATGGCTAGAACCCAGGAGATTAAGGTTGCTGTGAGCTATAATGATGCTATTGCACTCTACCCAGGACAACACAAAGTGACCCTGTCTCCAGAAAAGGAAAGAAATTATCTGAATGTGACTCAAGTGTAAGCAACACTGGGCTCCCTGGGAGATTAAAGCATCAGAGGATTCAAAACAGCCTTTCTAGTGCTTGATCTCCAGACACCCACTCAAGAAGTGTCTGGCGGTTCCTTGGCTGCAGCTAGGGCTGGGGAAGCAATCAAGGCAGTGAATGGCCAGTCACAACCTGCCAGCCCACTCATGATGGTCCCCAGGATGCCTCCCTGAGCAGGCCCAGAGAGCTTGGTGCAGCCTGGATTCAGAAAGGTTCAGGTCATTCACTCCGGTGGTGACCACACCCTGGGGCAACAGCAGGCAGGCCTGTGTCCAGAAAGTCCTCTGGCTCTCAGGCTCAGGGCATCCATTCTTGGCAATCAGATTCTGCCAGGTGCTCCGGTCGTCACCTTCTCTAACCACCTCTGCCAAGCACCCCCGTAGCCCCTGTCTCTTAGGGCCACAAGACATCAACACCTCAGGCTGCACCACTGCATTCGCCTTCATTCCTAGTGTCTGCCGAGTGCCACACATCCTTTCCCATCAGCAGAATTGCCCGTTGTTTTCACGCTCTTTTGATGCTCATCCTTGTATGGGCAGACCCCTCTACGTGGCAGGTTTGCTGGGCTTAGCCTAACAATTGTTCTAAGCAAATGTCTTTCCTACTCATTGCTCCCCAAATCCTAATAATCTGGTCCCTAGAATATAGAAAAACCAAATTCTAACCCCAAACTCTTGTCTCCAAATCATCCCAACAGTTCTTTGGGAACACAGAAAATCACTTTAGAGAACACCGTGTATTTTAATGCCAAGCTGCACGATTCAATTCAACAAATCCAACATCCATTCAACATCTATTTCCTGGATGTTTATGAGACATCAGGAGCCGGAACACACATGAAGCAATGCGTAAGAATAAAACACAACACATACTCTTCTGGGACGCAAAGCCTCCTCTGTCAGCAGCCTCCTGACTATATCGCCCAGCTTCTCTTTGGTGCTTTGGTAGAAAAACACAACGCTGTGCATTAAGCGCTGTAGCTAACTTTGCTGGGATTTGTCAGTAACAGTTCAAAACCTCTGCCTTAAGTTGCAAGTCGAAACCAATTAAGTGTTTTCTTTACTGCACTTTCAAAGAAGAAATTGCCAAATCTTTTGCGCTAGGATTTGGGGCGAGGGCGAATAGGCAAAACTTTTCTCATGTGGTAACAGCGCCCTCCTGTGACCTTTATGGGTACTGCGAGTGAGTCAAACTGCTTGTAATTTTATGAATATTGGTACATTAGAAAGCAATCCCCTGGAAGACTTGCTGTTCTCTCATGCCTCCCCAATCATCCCTGAAAGTCCTGCTCCCCGTTCGGGGAGGGACATACTGACTAAAACAGGAACTTTTCCCTCCTGGAGATCTAGTCATGATCAAAACTCCTCCCTCTAATTCACCCTCCCTGACCCCAACTTGGGAAGTCCCCTTTCCTGTTATCTTGTCTTCTTCTACTGTTAAAGTTATAGGAGT
>CAUYRH010048785.1:0-14435 GCA_963574655.1 Perodicticus potto | reverse complement strand
TGGTATTGCTGGGGGCAGTCTTCTCTGGAGTGGCCAGTCTGACCACATTGGAAGCACTTGTTTTTTGCTCCTCTGGTTTCCCTCTGCCCCTGAAGGTTGCTTGTTTGTCAGAGTGCCATTACTAGAGCTGTCATTCTTTTCTGTTCCTTTCTCTCTTTTTCCTCCTTTCTCTCCAATGAATAAATTAATGATAGTACCACTTTTCCCTTTACAAGTGATATGAAATGCATGCATGTAATTAATAAGAGTATACTTGGCAAAACGTGTTGTTCAAGCTGAGAATCTGAGAAGAGATCAAGTCCTTATGTCTCGTATGCCTATTTGGAAGAAGGAATTTCCCATGCTTTTCTCATTTCATTTCATTTTTAAAGCTGAATTTTAATTTTCTTATCATTGATATATCTCTGTTTTAATAACTTAACATTTCTCTGGAATTACTTTATGTGTAGTCATTACTAATTATTGAATGAGTTATCTTATTTTGATAGACTAATGCTCTCATTCTTTCATTCATTGTATCACCTCCCTGACAAGAATATATCTTGTATAAGAGCAAGATCTTGTCTGTTATAAAGGCTGGTGTATTCTGAGACCTTATCAAATAATAGGCACACAGTAGGCCCCCAGTAAATAACTTTGAATGACTGACTGCATAGAATAAAATAATATACTAAAACAATATTTACCAATTAATTGTCATTATTTTTCTCATTATTTTTCTTAATTTTGTTGCTGTTGCTAGTATTTGTATTTTAAGTCCAAACTACATGGAAAATAAATTAGTGGAATCAATTCTCAAGCTTCACTGGCTTTAATACACAATCAAGCAAAACTGTATTTTGACTTTTTTTGTTGTCTTTTAAACATCATCAACATTTAATTACTTTTCAAGTAGCAAGAGAATACTTGCTCTGCTAAAACATAATACACAGATTTAAAGAAAAGTTGTGCTTTCCTATATGGACTTACCTCAGAAAGGCTAACTTATAAATTGTTCCTCTGATCTCTAATGATGCTCATTTTTATGATATATTTCATATAATCAAAATCACAAATGATTTTGGAAACAAGATTCCAACAGCAATTTTTTCTTCCTTCACTTTCAGCTAGCAAATACCCACATCATTCCTGATGAGGTAGACCTTGCTTGTACCTCATAGCAATAAACTCACTGCTAACATATGGTGTTATTTAGTTGTGTAACAGAAAAGATTAATCAGCTGACAAAGTGTCATCTTAAAGGAAACATTTTAAACTGTGATTTTAGTTTTTCCCTCACGTATGGGCATTCAGCCAAAGTCGTCTACAGCTGGCTTAAAGAACATGTGGAAATAAATTTTTTCAAATAGCAAATTTGTAATTGTCAGTGGCACTTAATATATTTGGGATGCCACACTGGGAGCCCGTTGCTTGTGAAATGTGTTTCTTTTAATGAAGAATTACATTGTTATTTTAATTCTCTTGTGTGTGTGAATTATTTTGGTGTTATTGAAAACAACATTTCCAAAGTTAACAACAGCCATGTTCAGACTCTATTGGATACTTAAGATTTATGGTAAATGATTATGTAGTTCTCTCTGAAAGAGATCTCTTTGAAAAGAAAAGGTTTTAACCTACGTGTGGAGGCCTTATAGGAAGGCATTTAATAAATGTTTCAGCTTCCTAAGGAATACTATAGCATCCTTGAATTGCTTGATATTTTGGAATGATCTTATATTATGGGGCAAATACTCAGAAAAAAAATCCCTATTAGCAATAAAAATTATTACCTTTTTTAAGTCACATAATTACTATGACAATTAAATAAAATAATTTTTAACTATAGTAACTTTCCATCAAACTTTTTAAAAATTTAAATCAAACTTAAAAATAATAAGGAAGGAGGATCCACTACTACTTTTAACATGAAGCCTTTATGCTTCACATTGCTGATAACTACAGTTATTATCTCATTTCTAATGAGGGTCTCACTCACATCTCAAATCAAAGAAATTGACATTAATTGTATACTTAATTTATATAACCATTTTATACATGAATCATTGAAACACATCACATTGTGAGGAAAGCACTGTTTACCTATAGGTCGTGGATGTGAATTCCACGTTAAAGCCTTTGCTTCCTTGACTGACCTGCAGTACATAGTTTCTGGGTCAATTTAACATTTGTCTGACCTATGTGTGTCCTGAAAGACTGTCAGTTTTCAACAGCTTTCCAGAATCTATGAACACTGCCCCCATTTTATGAGGGTCATGACAGAAGTTATTTCTCTGCTCTGGTTGTATATTTATGATTTACATGTTCACTTTATAAATTCAACAAAGAACAATTTCTCATAACTTTCTCAAAACATGCTGGATATGTGACACATTAATTTGGAATACATTTGTATAAATTAACATGCCAAGTATCCAAACTGAAATTCAAACTAGCTGGCAGTATGAACTCTACTTCATTTATATTTCCAGCGCATGAATTACATTTTTTTACTGAAATAGAACAATACTTCCTTAATGAGTTCTATCTAAAAATAATGAATGCAATGTTAAACATAAAGTCACAGAAATTGTTTACACTGGTAACCGTTCATAAAATTAGTATTTCCTTAGTTCCCCGGGATAGTACCTAAATTGTTTATTAGCAGACACAAGCAAATTAATCTCTTGGAAGAAAAATAAACACAATATCCTTTGACATTTTCATGCATGATAAACACTGCATTATTTTGCCAAATGTATATTGAGCACAGAATAATATCCAGTCCAATTCAAAAAATATGCATTCAATCATTCCCGTTCACATGTTATCCTACTAAATGTTATGTTTCCGAAGATATCTAAAACACAACTTTTGGCCTCAAAGAGTATAGTGTCTACTAGAGAAAATAAAACAAGTAATATTTAAAGTGAGTCATAAGGGTCTAATAGCATAGATTCTTTAAAATTGATGCAAAGTGCTATGAGAATTTAAGGGAGAAAGAACTAACCTTGAGTTGGTTTGAGATTAAGAAATGCTTTAAAGAATTCTTACAGTTGATATCTATCTTTAATAATGTGTTTCTATGATGTGAAAGTAGATATAAAGGTCATTACACCACTGATATAGCTTGAGTGAAGACATGAAAATGAAAAGCATTTATTATGTTTTGGAGGAGTAAGTAGTCCATTTGACTACAGAACAAGCCATTCATTACTTTACCAGTATGGAATAAGTGATTGTTGTATTCTAGGAATTCTTGACTGGGAATGTAACAATAAACACAATAGGTAAAAATCTCTGCCTTTTAAAAATTTATTTCCTGTGATGAAAAGATAATAGACCTATAAAATACTAACACGAATAAGTGAATGAATGTTATAAAGTAGATGAGCCAACTAGAACCCCAATAATAAGGGGTCTTGAATGCATCTTGCATTGTTATTTTTGATTACTTTAATCTAATGCTTTGAGAAGGTGTGAAAAATAGGATAAGCACTCTGATATATAAAAATTAGCATATGCCTGTGTATGATGTATTGGAGTTGCAGTAACAGCAACTAAATCATTTAAGATGCTACTACAAGTAAACCAGGTATAGGTCAAAAATTAGGGTGATTGTTGTAAGAATGGAAAGAGGAAACAATGTGTGAAATAAATTAAAATTAAAGGACATGACAACTGATTAAATGTGTGAGGATATAAAAAGGTTAATTCTCAAGGATCTAATCCATTAATATTGAGAAAAGTGTTGTGGTATTTTCTGCAAGGTGACTAAAAACTCAGAAGATGATTTGAAAGAGAAAGCATCAATCCCAGTGATTATTATTTCAGAAATAATCTGAGTAAAGCAGTGATGATGTAGAGCAGGCATTTAGGTGTTGACTCACAGCTCTGAATGAGGAATCAAAGCTGGAGATAATAGAAAATTTAGAGAATGCATTGGTGTAGTGATGTTACATTGAGTGTCACTTGAGAATGATCAGCGAAGAGAAGAATGGAACTACTTGGAAGTATGTACCTTTAAAGAGGTAGAGAAGGTTGGGGTTAATGCCAGGTAGACTATGAATGAGACTATGCCTTCAAAGTATTTTATTCTAGGGGATAAAAAAAGGAGAACAAGGTGACTGCTGAGACAAAGATGAAACACTATACTGTAGGAAAAGCACAAGGTCGGCGGAATGAGAAAATGAAGGTAAATATAATTAACAGTGTTCTATTTTCTAAAAATAAAAGAAGGACCAGAAATAAGAAATTTAATTTTAAGATTATGAAGTCACCTCTAATGAGAATTTTTATTTTTTTTCAGAATTTTTATTTTTTTTTGTTTTTTTCACATGTTTTGTTTACACACATTGTTTTTCACAATTGGGTCAAGGTTATTGACACGCCTTCCTACCCAGACTGTATGCACCATACTCAGGTGATATGAATTTACCCACTCCTTGTTCTCCCCTCTCCCAGATTCATTTCATTGAGATTTACTTCCATATGTGCACTTAAGTGTTAATTGATCAATTCTAACCCAGTATTGAGTACATGTTCTTGTTTCTCCTTCCTGTAAAATTTCACTGAGAAGAATGGTCTCCAGTTCTATCCAGATCATTACAAAAGATACTAGATCACCATTTTTCTTCACAGCTGAATAATGCTCCGCAGTATGCATGGCCCACATTTTATTAATCCATTCATGTATTGGTGGATCATGGGTTGTTTACACGTCTTTGTTATTATGAATGGTGATGCGATAAACATTCATGTGCAGGTGTCCTTTTTTAATTTTTTAATCATTGGGGATTGATTGATGGTACAAGAAACCAGGTTATACTGATTGCATTTGTTAGGTTAAGGCTCTCTTACAATGGTGTCTTGAGCCCAAGAGGCATGTCACACAAAGAGACCCTCCCCCTCCCTCCTTCCCTCTCTTTGCTCTTCCTTTTACCCACCCCCTTCCTCTTTCTCTTTCTCTCTCTGCTCTCCCCTTCCCCCACCCCTCACCATGTACTAGGTCATTAATTGTCCTCCTATCAAAATTGAATACATAGGATTAATGATTCTCTATTCTTGTGATGCTTTACTAACAATAATCTGCTCCACTTCCATCCAGATTAATACAAAGGATGTAAAGTCTCCATCTTTTATAATGGCTTAGTAGTATTCCATAGTATACATATACCACAGCTTGTTAATCCATTTCTGGGCTGGTGGGCATTTAGGCTGTTTCCACATGTTGGTGATTGTAAATTAAACTGCGATACACTAGACAGGGGTCCTTTTTTAAAATGAACTTGCTCCTTTTGGGGATGTGCCCAGCAGTGAGATTACTTGGTCAACTGGTAGATTTACTTTAAGTTATTTGAGGTATCTCCATATGATTTTCTGTAAAGATTATATTGGTTTGCAGTCCCACCCAGAGTGTAGTGAATTTTTGGAATGCACTAAAACCAACAAACCCAGACTTGAAAGAAGGCATACTATATGATTCAGGAAACGTGATCTATTATTGCAAAAATTATAATACTAATCCTGAAGGAAGTGATGTAAAGGACATTTGTGATGATGTCAGTCAAAAATGGCGTATGTTTCCTCCATATGAGTACATGTATATGCAGTAATTAATAAAGCTATATACTTATGTTTTGTGTCATTCACCATAAGTAATTTAACTATTAATTAAAAAGTAAACAAAAAGAAAGAAAAACAACAAAGGAAGAAAGAAAGGAAAAAAGAAAATGAAGAAATCTGACTCAAAATGACTTTATTGAAGAGTGAATCCAGCTTTATGTGAAATCAAGTATGTTTTATCTAGACTCAGAAGTAACATAGGTCATTAATTCTTGGTATTGTTTATGCTAGTTTAGGCTACCTATTCCCTTTTTTGCAATATAAAGAGTCCTAACATGTGTTCAAATAAAAGCTTTTCAGTTTCCTCTTGCAACTTGAATTATAATTAAAAATTATACAACACTTTAGAAATTATAATGAAAGCTAAATAAAATATAGTTTTAAAACGTTCTAGGTTATATAGTTAGAAATGATTAACATTCAGTTATATCTAATATTTTGCATAAACTGGAAACTCAGAAATTCTATGTATCCATGAATTCATTTTAATTTTTTAAGGCAGGCTTTGCTTACATGACAGTATTAGATTTTAAAAATGGTCATTGACTATTAATTATACTACATGATTATCTATAATAAATTATATATAAAGACAAGTTCATGTTATTATTAAACAATAAGTACCCACATAACAGTGCATAAGAATTTATATGAATAAAACTGTTCAATATAAATCTTAAAAATATAAAACAAAATATATGAAAATGTATTTATATATATATATCTGTAAATAAGTCTATTTATGTGATTAAATTATCATCTAGTCTGTAAACTTAATCTATTCCAATGGAAAATATGCATATTGATCTTTAAATTGATAAAACTAATTCTAAAGATTTTCATAAAATTAAAATATACAATAGTCAGGAAAATAGAGAAACACACACACAAAAAGAAAATAGACATACATGGAAATGAGAAAAAATTGTGGAAAATATAGCAATATGTAAATCATATGTTTGTGTTTAATGAATATGTTTGAGTGCAGAGAATAAAGTTGATGCAGTAGGATTGTACATTTTGCAAAATATAATTTAAATGTGGTACATTATTTTGTGTATGTATTTCAAACAAAATTACTATGGTTATCCAAACAATTGGGATTGGTCTACTTTTATCTTATTCTTCTCATTGTTGAAAGGACCTTAATTAATCCATCAATTAATGTCACTTAAAGAAAAAAGCATACAGATATGAGAAATATTTTAGTCTATAAAGTAATTAATAACAATTCTAGATAGTTATGTCTGTGACTAAGAAATAGGGCAAAGTTGCAGGATCCAATCCTTTAATATTATGAAAAGTGTTGTGCTATTATCTGCAAAGCCAATAAAAAAAATCAGAAGATGGTTTGAAAGGGAAATATAAAAGAAAGAAATAAGATTATGTGAAAAGAATAAATCTAGATCATGTAAATAAAGATGACTGCAAGCTCAAGATGGCAAGGGTGGGTGTGAAAACCAAAAAATATTTCAGGGTGATTGGATATTTAGAAAATCACTTCTAATATTAATACAAATGCAATTTCCAGTCCTATCTTGGGATCCAATTAGGAAGTCCATAACATCAGAATGTTTATTTCTCACATATTATAGCATCGAAAAGCAGCATACAAAATAAGTCCTTAGTGCTATTAAATTTAGTTTGTAACATATGTTCAAATTAGATTGAAAATGGAAGACTATTACTCTTATTCTTGGTGGATAGAATTAAATATTATAAAATTGTCTTAAATTTTATAGCAAACGTAGGCCTTTGAAATATGCCTTAATTTACTACTAATTTATATTTAGGTAAGATTTTTACTTTAATTAAATGTTCTGTGGAACAGAACACATAAAATGGAAATATGTTATTCGCATGGGATAGTTTATTTACACTTTTTAAAGATATATGGTTTAAATTATAATTGGTTTGTGGAGTATAAGTAAATTGTTTAAAGAAAACTGTTCTTTAAATGATCTTTTGAGACTTAATTATAGAATTCCATCTTTAAAAGTGTAAGAAAATGCATTTTGCATTAGCTTTTGGATTAGATCTTTCAACATACTTACTTAAGTTAATTACCTTTTAAGAATGAGACAGAAAACATCCTGCCAATCCTTGCCTTTCAGCAGATTCTAAATCACGCAGCAGCAACTTTGAAAGTAGGCTGACACTCTGCTAGAACACAAAACCATGATCGCTTTTGCAGTATCAGCACATTTAAAATACCTGTATAGTAACAAACAGAAACTTCCTGGGAAAATAAAAATATAAATGCTTAGCATCTGGTGACCAGAAATCACTAAAAGTAGACCAAAGAGACATTCTGAGCTTACTTCACAGTGTTCCACAAAATAAGTTTTGATTAAGAATGATAGTGCTGAAAAGTAAGGTTTATAGTATAACATTTATGTTCATTATTTTCTTATAACATTCCATTCTCAAATTTATAAGTAAAAACATCTAATGAATTACCAGGATATCTCTATGATACATACATATTATTAAATTCCAAAGTATACTGTTAGAAAAATCCAATCCAAATTGTACATTTGTATATCTAGTATAATTGAGTTTTGAAATAAACCAGATAAATACAGTTTATCTGTATTAAATTAGATTAAGGTAATTTCAAGTGAACAAAAAAAATTAATAAAAAAAACCAGATAATATCTCCAGTAATTCAATGACCCATTTGCCTTCTTTATTAATTAATTGCAGCCTCACTCAACCATTGCTCACTTCAGAAAACAGGTACAAAATGAATTATATAAAAGAGAGTTTAGCAATTCTATTTATAATGAAATTCATTGAAGACAACTTATTAGTATGAAATTATCATATAATTTCCACAGAAGTTCTTGCTTTTTTATTTATCAAATTAATATGAGGGTACAAAAACATTCCTGTTTATTTTGAAAATATTTCAGATGGGCTATATTCTAATGATCAAAAATAATATTCCTGTGTTTGAGAATTTCTGTATTTTTTAAAATATTTAAGTTTCCAGCTTCTGTGTATAGACTGAAGGAAATAAAAACTTTGCCTGCAACAAAAACTAAATGGTTTCTAAATATTAAATGTCTCAACTCTGCATCTTTGGTATAAATCCCAAATAACTACTTAATTAATTCAACCATTAATAATTGTTTAATAACATATAATGTGGATTAAAAATAAGATGCTTGATTAATGCTTTATTTTTAATAATATCTTGACCTCAAAAAAAGGAAACTATAGACAAACAATAAAAAAGAAGGGCTGTGTACCAAATATGTGTTGTAGTGTAAATGATTAACATTATCCGTCATTAAAATTAATATGGCTAATCTATTATGGTATTATGCCTACAATGAAAAATTATACTGTTATTAACTACAGGTCTGGTCAAAGTGACTTCTCTGGGTTAGAGTCCTCATTTTATAACTCAAATTATGTAATTTTATACATTTATGGGTTTTTCTTACAAAGTATTAATTTTTAAATTGTCCCTTTATTTTCAAGATTTGGTTCAAAAGTCTGGAAAATCTGCTATAACATTCCTAAAAAGAGTACTTTTTTTTTAATACTCACTAGCATATCATTAAGTTAATGTTTTAATAAGAAAAACAATAAAGTGAAGAATATTCATCTTCCTTCCATTGAAGAATATTCAAACATTATAGAAAAAAATGAGATGAAAATGGTCAGTTTCTGCATCTCCTTGGCACTCATTTATTGGACTTTTTATAAAAAGATGGCAAATTGAAACTGCATCCTGCATACTCCCTTCTCATGATTGAAATAAATAAGGAAGTTTACAAGCAGGGGAAGCTCCGGGGTGGTGTCAGGTGCTGGATAAGTTCTCGTTCAAGTGTTACAACCCTTCAGTTTTGCCCTTTGGATAAAGAACACCAAGTGAAAAAAAAAAAAAAAAGGAAAGAAAAGCTCCTTAGCATGAATTGCTCAATATTTTTTCATTGACTGGATTTTATGAAATTATAAACAGACAGTAAACATGTTTTCCTATAAGCAGGAAAAAAGCAAGATTGAATTGACATAGTTATTCAGAACCAAAAAAGTTTTGGTTTTTAAAGACACTGAACATCTGGTGGCAATTTTATTCAAATATTGCACACATAAATTTTGGAAAGAGTCTGTTTGTCTGACTTGGTTCAGATCCCTAAGCATCGGTGAGCACCTCAGTCAACACAGGTATTAGAAAAGACAACAGCCTCTACAACAAGCTGCAGATCAGAGTTCTTTCTATTCCTAATTATGAGGACAAATAATTTATATTTCTCTGTAATTCATTTTCTCCACATCAGGAAGGGTTTTAATATTACCTGACTCATTCTTCTGTTGTGAGGACTAAATAACCTGGATGATAGATAGATAGATGATAGATAGACAGAATAGTGCCTGGTACATAGTAAACACGTAGTATATGTTAGCTGCTATCATTGCCATTGCTATTCTACAAAAGGAGTGGTAAAGAAATAGCATTATTGTTGTGTCTTGAAATTCATGATACTATTAATAACTTTCACTATATCTTGTTTTTTTCAACTCTCTCTTATTGTATTGATTGTGTTCACCCCTTCTATTAAACACACACAATTATTTATGTTTACAAATGTACATCCTTAATTTTTACCTTTAACTTTAGCACTTCCGGATAATAATTCAGCTGGCCTATTCTGGTACTACATCTATAAACTCTGTGTTTTACCTGGATGATGAAACTTTGAGGAGCACTTCCATGGAAATAATTCACCCTGAATTGGGTTGAATTATCATGAGAAACCCTGGACCTGATGAGTTCACTTGGTGTCAGATAAGAACATAATAATATCTGCTATATACTACATGTAAAAAAAATGCATCTCATTAAGATAGGAGATAGTGAGAGACAGATTTACTGTTTCACCTATTCTAAATAATAGTATTCACATCAGGCCATACTACAATATCATAACAACAATTCTATTTCTGTTCTTTAACTTTTAAATATGTGACGTTGGCAATGTAATCTCTTGATAATTAGTGAGAACAAAATATTTCATACTAATTATACATTTATATATTTTATTGAAATATGAAGGACCTATAAGACATATATACAATATTCTACCCTCAAGCAGAAGAATACACATTCTACTCAAGTGCGTAATAAGAACATTCTCCAGGATAGGTCACATATTGTGTCACAAAACAAGTATTTGAAAATTTAAGAAGATTAAAATAATACAAAACATCTCTTCACACAAAAAATCTTTCTATTCCACAATGGAATAAAACTAGAAGACTATAAAAAGAAAAGTGAAAAGTTCACAAATATGTAGAAATCAAACATTACCCTGGGTGTTGGTGATGGATCAAAAAAAAATCAAAGGGAAAGTAAAAATTATTTTTAGACTAGGAAAATGAAAATACAACCTACCAAAATTAATGCAGTAAAAGCATTAGTAAAAGTGAAGTTTATAGTGATGCTTCCAATAAACAAGTACAAACAACCAAAATTTACATCTCAAAGAGGTCGAAAATGCAGACAAGCAACTAAGTAAAAAGTTAGTAGAAGGATAGAAATAATAAAGATTACAGCAGAAATATATAAAACGAAGAACGTCAACAAATTAAAGAGTTGATTTTTTGAAAAAATCAACAAAATTGGGAAACCATTAATTAGAATAACTAAGTAAAAAGAGAAAAATTTCAGATAAAATCATAAATGAAAGAAGGGACATTGCAACTGAAGCCACAGATGTAAAAGTAATCCTAACAGACTGTTATGAACAAAAGGCCAACAAATTAAATAAACCAGAAGAAGTGGACAGCTCCTAGGAACATACACCTTACCAAATTGAATCCTGAAAAAATAGAAAATCCGAATAGACCCATGGTTGATAAAAAGATTGAATCAGTAATCAAAAAGCTCCCAATAATGAAAAGTCTAGTATACGATAGCCTCACAGTTAACTTCTACCAAACAATGAAGGCATATTTAACATCAATTCTATTGAATAACTTCTAAATAACTGAGGAGGATGGAACATTTACAAGCCCATTTTATGAGGTGAGCATTACCCTGATACTCTGGCCAAAGACACACCAGGAAAATAAAACTATGGTCCAATGTCCTTGATGAACAAAGACTCAACACTCTTCAACAAACTAAAATAAAAATGAATTCAAATCTTACAGCCACCTAATCTTCAATAAACCAAACAAGAACAGGCACTGGGGTAAAGAATCCCTATTCAATAAATGGTGCTGGATATTCACATGTAAAAGAGAGAAACTCAATCCACACCTTTCTCAACTCATAAAAATTGATTCAAGATAGACAAAAGACCTAAATTTAAGGCATGAAATGATAAAAATCCTCAAAGAAAGCATAGGAAAAATACTTGAAGATATGAGCCTGGGGAAAAACTTTATGAAGAAGATGTCCATGGCAATTGCAACAACAAAAATAAGCAAATAGGACTTAATTAAACTGAAAAACTTCTGTACAGCTAAGGAGACAACCAAAGTAAATAGACAACCTACACAATGGGAAAGGATATTTCCATATTTGAATCAGACAAAAACTTGATAACTAGGATCCACAGAGAACTCAAATTAATCCACATGAAAAAAAGCCAACAATCCCATATATCAATGGGCAAGAGAGATGAATAGAACTTTCTCTAAAGATGACAGATGAATGGCTAACAAACATATGAAAAAATGCTCATTGTCCCTAATTATTAGAGAAATTAAAATCAAAACCACCCTTAGATATCATCTAATCCCAACAAGATTGGCCCACTTTACAAAATGCTAAAACTGCAGATGTTGGCATGGATGTGGAGAGAAGGGAACACTTTTACACTGCTGGTGGGACTGCAAACTAATGCAACCTTTTTGGAAGGAAGTATGGACAACTCTCAAAGAACTCAACCTAGACCTTCTGTTTGATACTGCAATCCCATCCTGTCCCTTTACCCTGAGGACACTTGCACTAGACTGTTTATCACAGCTCAATGTACAATTGCCAAAATGTTGAAATAGCCTAAATGCCCACCAACCCAGGAATGGATTAACAAGCTGTGGTAAATGTATACCATGGAATACTATTCAGCCATTAAAAAAGATGGAGACTTTACAATCTTTGTATTAACCTGGATAGAAGTGGAACACATTATTCTTAGTAAAGCATCACAAGAATGGAGAAGCAAGAATCCAATGTACTCAATTCTGATATGAGGACAATTAATGACCTAGTGCATGATGGGGGTGTGGGGGAAGGGGAGAACAGAGAGAGAGAAGGAGGGAGGGAGGTGGGCAAAGAGAAGAGGAAAGAGAGGAAAAGAGGGAGGAGGGTGAGGGGTCACAGTAACCTTATTCTTTTTACCCTCAATGAATCTCCAACAATTACAAAAATGAATTCCATGGCACACTAAAAGAATTATATGCTATGACCAAGTGCTTCTTTTCCCTGGGAACCATAAGGATGGTTCTACTGACAATAAATGAATATGATATGCTAAATTAATCAAATGAAGGATAAAATCAGATGAACATTTCAGTAGATGGAGAAAAATTCAATATTCCTTCTTGATAAAAACTCTCCACAAGCTAGGATTAGAGAAAAAACTCTTAATAATAATAATAATAACATACACAATAAAATAATATAATAAACATAATAAAAGTCCCTCTCTGAAAAACTCACAGCTAATATCACAGCCAAAGGTGAAAAAACTAAGGCTATTTCTCTAAGATCAGGAACAAGGCACATATGCTCAGTCATGATGCTTCTACTCAGTATAGACTGGAAGTCCTAGACAAAGCAATGAGGCAAGGAAAAGTCAGCATGAATTCAAAGGAAGAAGTAAAATTGGGTCTCTTTGCAGATGACACAATCTTCTATGTAGAAAACCCTGAAGACTCCATTAAAATCTGCTAAAATTTTTAAATGAATTCTGTAAAGTTGCAAGACACAAAATCAACACTAAAAATAAATTGCTTTTCTACACAGTAAAATAAACTACTTTAGAATAAAATTAAAAATAACTATTTACAATAGCACCAAAACCCAACAATTTGTTTAGTAATAAACTTAACCAAAGAGCTGAAAGACACTGAGAAATATAAAACTCTGGTAAAAGAAATTAAATAAGACATAAATAAATAGAGATACATTCATGTTTGTGAATTGGAAGACTTAATATTGTTAAAACATTCATACTTCAAAAGAATTTACAGATTCAATGAAATCTCTATAAAAATCTTAATGGCATTTTTTACGTAAATTGAAAATGAATTTTTCTAAAATGTATGTGGAAGCACAAAGAATTCCAAATAATTAAAACAACCTTGAGAGAGAACAAGGATCATGGTATAATCTTCCTCTTACTTTGTAACTTATTATAGTATAATGCTATGGTAACCAAAAATGTATGGACAAGTATAGACAAAAACAGACCAATGAAAGATAGAGAATCTAGAAATAAGCCTATGAATATTTGATTAAATGTTCACTAACAAGGTTGCTAAGAATATATAATAGAAAAAGGTTAGACTTTTCAATACATAGTGTTGGAAAAACTGGGTATCTATCAGGAAAAGAATAAAATTGGATTCTTGTACCACACCAAATACAATAGTCAACTCAAAATGAAAACCAAAATGTATCTCTAAGAATTCTCCAAATATCTTTCCAAAAGGAATGCATTAGTATTTTTATTGCAGCCCAATTCATAATTGCTAAGTCGTGGAAGAAGCCCAAATGCCCATCGACCTACAAATGGATTAACAAATTGTGGTACATGTATACCATGGAATACTATGAAACCTTTGTCTTTTGCTTTTTCTTTCTCATT
>CAUYRH010048784.1:0-14537 GCA_963574655.1 Perodicticus potto | reverse complement strand
CTTTTATTCCATGGTGGTCCAAGAAGATGCAAGGAATAATTTCTATTCTTTTAAATTTTCTGAGGTTAGACTTGTGACCTAAGATGTGATCAATTTTGGAGTATGTTCCATGGGCTGATGAGAAGAATGTGTATTCAATTTTATTAGGATGAAATGTTTGGTAGATGTCTGTTAAATCCAGATGTTGAATGGTTAAGTTTAAATCTAAAATTTCTTTACTTAGCTTCTTATTGGAGGATCTATCCAATACTGCTAAAGGAGTATTAAAATCTCCAACTACTGGGCGGCACCTGTGGCTCAGTGAGTAAGGCGCCGGCCCCATATACTGAGGGCGGAGAGTTCAAACCCAGCCCCGGCCAAACTGCAACAAAAAATAGCTGGGCATTGTGATGGGCACCTGTCGTCCTAGCTACTTGGGAGGCAGAGGCAAGAGAATTGCGTGTTCCCAGGAATTGGAGGTTGCCATGAGCTGTGTGATGCCACAGCACTCCACTGAGGGCGATAAAGTGAGACTGTCTCTACAAAAAAAAAAAGTATATATTTGGGTGGTGCCTGTGGCTCAAAGGAATAGTGCGCTGGCCCCATATGCCAGAGGTGGTGGGTTCAAACCCAGCCCTGGCCAGAAAAAAAAAAAACCTCCAAGTACTATGGAGCTGGAGGAAATCAAGTTACTCATGTCTATTAGAGTTTTTCTTATAAATTGAGGTGCATTCTGGTTGGGTGCATAAATATTAATAATTGAAATCTCATCATATTGAGTAGTACTTTTAACAAATATGAAATGTCCGTCTTTATCCTTCCTTACTTTGGTTGGTTTAAAGCCTATTGTATCTGCAAATAAGATTGCGACACCTGCTTTTTTCTGTTTTCCATTTGTCTGGAATATAGATAACCATCCCTTCACCTTGAGTCTATATTTATCTTTTAAGGTAAGATGAGATTCTTGTATGTAGCAGATATCTGGCCTGAGTTTTTGTACACAGTCAGGCAACCTATGCCTCTTTAGAGGACAATTTAAACCATTCACATTAATCAAAAATATTGATAAATCTTTAGAAAGTCTAGTGGACATTTTTAATCCTTTCCTCACTGTGGAAGTTGGAATTTGATAAAAAGTTTCTGGATGAGTTTACTTTTGCATTGGAGGATTATGCTGGTCATTATGGAGAATAGATCTGAGAATATCCTGGATAGCTGGTTTAGTTATAGCAAATTTCTTCAACATGTGGATGTCATTAAAGTATTTAATTTCTCCATCATAAATGAAACTCAGTTTAGCTGGATACAGGATCCTGGGTTGAAAGTTATTTTGTTTTAGGAGTTTAAAAATCGATGACCATTCTCTTCTAGCTTGAAAGGTTTGATCAGAGAGATCTGCAGTTATTCAAATATTCTTCCCCTTGTAGGTTATGGATTTCTTGCATCTGATTGCTTTCAAAATCTTCTCATTCATATTAACTTTAGTGAACTTAATTATGATGTGCCTGGGAGATGTCTTATTTGGGTTGAGTCGTGCTGGGGTTCTGAAACTGTCTGCTATCTGAATTTCAAAATCTCTTGGCATGTCTGGAAAATTCTCTTTCATAATCTCATGAAGAAGAGACTCTGTGCCTTGTGATGCCACTTCATCATTTTCAGGTATCCCTATAAGGCGAATATTGGTTTTCTTCAAGTTATCCCAGAGCTGTCCGAGAGACTGATCTGTTTTTGCCTTTCATTTCTCTTCCTCTATTAGGTTAAGGAGCATTCGAAAGCTTTGTCTTCCATGTCAGAAATCCTTTCTTCTGCTTGCTCCATTCTGTTGCTGAGGGATTCTACTGTCTTTCTCAGATCTTTGAGGGCTGCAACTTCTTGTCTCAATGTGTCAAAATATTTGGTCATCTGGTCTTTGAATTCCTTGACTTCTTGAGATAATTTTTGAAATGCACCCTGAATTCTAAATCCAACTGTTCCTCTATTTTATTAATCTTGTTTGCAATCCAAATTCTGAATTCGATTTCTGACATCTCAGCCATCTGTTTATGCATAGGATCATCATTTGCATCCACCAAATTGTTCCTTGGGCAGGGATTGATCTACTCTGGTTGTTCATGTTTCCAGAGTTTTTCCGCTGATTCTGCCCCATGATTATTTTGCAACGTTTGGCTGGATGAGTAGATAAGGACAAGTTGGGTTGGGGGTTCTAGGAGTAGTGATTGACCAGTCCTTTACCTGAAAGCTGGGATAGGTGTCTATACCTTTTCCCCTAGAGTTTTACCAAGGATCCGTACAGTGCTACTGGTTGCGAAACTGGGTACCTTCTTGGTGTGGTGGGGTTAAGTGACTCAGTCTTATATTCAGCTGGTCTCTGTCTTACCCTAGAGAATAAGTTACTCTGGATTAAAGTCTGAGCTGTGGAGCAATGCCAGCAGTCCCCCACAGGCAACAACTGGAAAAGGAAAATCAAACTTTCCCACTACCACACACCCAGGGTACCACTTTGGAAAGTCCTCGGGTGATTGGCCCAGTTGAAGAGGTCCCAATCAATTATACCAGCCAGCACTGGCCTCAAATGGAAGAGTTGAAAAGTCTCTGGCAACTAGATAGCAGAGGTCTGCTGGAAGGTCTAGTATAACTCGCTTCAGTGTTCTGTGAGCTCAGGAGGCCCCCCCCCAGCAACTAGATTAGTCTGGGAAGGTTGATGCCTCCTTCCCTACCTTCCCCTCTGTCACACCCAGTCACTGGTAACCCCACAGGGCTGTGGTCCAGTTTCCTCCAATGAGCAGATGCTCCAGAGGTTTGCGCCTGCCTGGGTCACAAGGAGGTCTGTGGCTCCTCAGCCAGTCTGTCACTTTCTGTCACTGTTTGGCAAGGGGAGATGAGGCCTGACATCCTGGATACTTGATAGGGGCTTGGGCAATTGACTCAGTTAAAGCTCTGTCCCTGATTAATGTTGCTGATAGAACAGAACAAGTTTGCAGAATTTGTTTCTTTCCCCTATGGATCAGATGTTGGGCTGCAGATGGGTCTGACTAAGTTTGTGAGTTCCAGCCCTTTGTCTCAGCTTTCATCCCCTGAGAGCCAGGTGCATCTGAAGCTGAGTAAAGCAGTCTCCGCCCTGGGAATCGGCTGACTCTATGCATATTCTAATCCCCGCACTCCGCCCCAGCCGGTACCGCCTCAGGCATACCCTTCACTCCCAGGGCCTGCGCCAGTCCCCTCTGCCGGTGCCACTGGAGAAGCCATCCCACTTCCCCTGGCCACCCAGAGAGACTGGGAGTGTCTCCCCAAAACACCCCCAGGGGTGCAAGCCCCACAGCCATTGTTCCCCCAGCTGCGGCTGCTGCTCCATGCCTCGGGGGACCGCCTCTCCAACTCAGCCTCCTCTTGGCTCACTTTCCTCTCACCACTCCTGAGCTGGAAAATCAGCACAGATCAGCAACAGTTCATGCCCCATCCACAACCCTTGAGAAAATGTCCAAGAATCGGGATTCTGTGGGGAACAGGCATCCAGACCTCGGGGTGAGAGTGGAGGGGAGTGCCAGGAGTTCAAACTTGCAGGTAGAGAATATATACAGTTTTATGTAGTTTTATGCCTGGCAGGAGAGTGCCATGGCACCCTAGTAGGGGAAGGAGGTCCAGTTTTTAGAGGGTCTCTCCCATGGGATAGAGTGGGAGAACATCTGAACTCTGCTTGCTTTTTTGTATGGAGGTCTGGAGTATACTGCGAGCCATTCTCTCAGGGGAGGGGACTCCTGTCTGCTTGTGTGCTCTATACCTTTTGTTTGTGTCCTTGGGGTCACAGGTCACTCCAGCAGGGTTGATGTGTGTTCTTTGACTTTCTCTTTTGGCTTAGATCCAAACCATCAGCTTTCTTGCTAAATTTCTGTCCCTCAACTCTCCTTCTAGATGGGAGCCTCTGCAGAAAACTGGCTACCTGCATATATAAATTTTATTTATATACATATTACTTCTATATTTCTGTGTGTGCAAATATATACTTATATATGAAATATATATAAAGTATTATATATGAAATATAAATAAATTATATATGCATATATAAAAATAAAATTGTGTGGAACCCTGAAGCTGCCTTCTCCCAAGTTATATTCTTGTCCTTGAAGAATTAATTGTCACTTTTAACGTACCGCAAATCTCTCACTTTATAGCATCATTCTTTTATTTCATCATTAGTTAAATGCTTCAATCTCCAGGATATATTATGAAGAAACATGGCCAGCTCATAGATTTTCAGAGTGTTATCACTAACTACCACTACTACTAGGAGAAATGTTATTGTCTGAGGGTGAGAATGGGAGGCCAATTGTTGCTTCACACTGGAAACTACTAAATACTTTGGATGCGCTTTTGGATATCTGAACACTCTATTCTTTTGGATGCCAAAGAACAGAGTTGGTGGCTGAGCACTTGTGAAGTCAACCAACCCTGTCTGTGGTGAGGCTTTTTCCAGAAGCTCTCAATCATCTCTGACAGACACCACAAAGAGATTCAAGGTTGCTGGGGACACGGGTGAGAGGCAGGGGTTGGAGTCCTTGTATTGCTCCGCAGTTACCTCCTAGCTATCCCAGGCCCAATTCTAGAAAACTCTAGTGGGAATCTTGCCAAGGACTCCCTGGCCTGTACTCCCCTCTTTCCCCTCTTGTCTTTTGTTCTCCAATTTTATTAGAGACAGATTTTGCTTTATGAGGCACCACCTCAGCATCAGCTTACTGGGAGAGAAGTACTTTGCATGTATTATCGTATTAATTTATTTTATCTAATTTCCCCCATGTCAACTTTCATTCTTTGTTTTTTAAGTGTTTTGCTTCTCATATTTTCTTTATCTTTCTTTGTGTTTCCTTTAGAAAATACGAATTTTATATCTTTTTGAGACTATGCTTATTTCTAGTTCAGTTTAGAATTTTTGTTTTTAATCTATGTTCATACTGTTTATCTGATTTTTACATTTTGTAGCTTTTTATATCTTTGGTCTTAAATCTAATTATTTGGTCTTACAATAGTTCATTTTTCATTACAGTCATATTTTCACCCTTGTATTTTAATTTTAATATTTTAGTTTTTAAAAAATTTCTCTCCTCCTTGTATAATTTTACATTAATGTTTTTTCCCCTTAGGTAATTTATTTTTCTTTTCTTTCTTTCTTCTATTTTTTTTTTTTTTTTTTTTGAGACGCCCTGCATAGGGTGCTATGGCATCATAGCTCACAGCAATCTCCAACTCTTGGACTTAAGTGATTCTCTTGCCTCAGCCTCCCAAGTAGCTGGGACTACAGGTGCCCGCCACAATGCCCAGCTATTTTGTTGTTGTTGTTGCATTTGTCATGTTATTTAGCAGGCCCAGGCCAGTTTCAAACCTGCCAGCCTCAGTGTATGTTGCCAGAACCCTACCCACTGAGCTACAGGCACTGCCCTATTTTGCTTTTTTTTCTCGCTAGTGAGAAATATGGCCTCAGGAAGTAGCAGTGAAGAAACCCCCCCTCCACTGTCCCTATTGGCTCCACCACAGCACAAAAGGCCTGGTCTCCCTGCAGCAGTGCAGGATGGGGGCTCAGACTAAACTGGTTAGAGATTCAAGGGCAGGGTGAACTTAGAAAATGTCAAACAAGGGTACCCTCAGATTTCATATCATCTATTTGTTGGCTGACTATATAACTTTTATCATTCAAACAGGACACTTCTGAAAGTGAAAAATGACACTATTAAAAATCATACTGGGGCCAGGCACCATGGCTTAGGCCTGTAACCCTGTAACCCTAGCACTCTGGGAGACCCAGGCTGGTGGATCATTTGTGCTCAGGAGTTTGAGACCAGCCTGAGCAAGAGTGAGACCCAGGCTTTAAAAAAACAAAAATAGTGGGGCGTTGTGATGGGTACCTGTAGTCTCAGTTACTTGTGAGGCTGAGACAAGAGGATTGCTCAAGCCTAAGAGTTTAAGGTTGCTGTGAGCTCTGATGCCCAGAACTACTGAGGACAACATAGTGAGACTCTGTTATGAAAACAAAAAATACAGGGACAAAAGGTCTACAAGAAGCTGGTCCCAGGCAACTTACATATATATAAAAAATATGTAAGTTAAGACAAAAGTTAATTAATATCAGCTCTGCACATGACTTTTATTGAATTAACAACCATTAATATGAAGGATTATGTGAATTTAAGTGTCAATCAAAACACAATTCTGTGACTTGTGAACCACTTTCTTTTTGGGTCAATTAGAAAAATTCAGATAGGAAATTATAATTGCCTTTACACCTTTGGTATCTGGTGTGCATTTCAGATTACATTAATTGGACAACAGTCCACAGATATTAACCTTTTTTTTTCGGTATTAGCAATAATTCTTCAATTTAATTTAGTTGTGGATGGACAGGAAGGAAATGAAGATGATACTGGTGTTTTGTCTCTGGATAGCTGACAGGATGATAACTTACAGGGCTATTGAAGGTCTCTGGGAGGAAGGGAAGAATGATGAGCTTGAGGAACCTGTGACACGTTCAAGAAGAACAGTAAGTTGTTAAAATCCTTAGCTTTTTCTTTCTTTCTTTCTTTTTTATTAAATCATAGCTGTGTGCATTAATGCAATCATGGGGTACAATGTGCTGGTTTCATATACAATCTGAAATAGTTTCATCAAACTAGTTAACATAGCATTCATAAAAATAGGGAACACTTCACGAATTTGCCTGTCATCCTTGCGCAGGGGCCTTGCTAATCTTTTCTGTATTGTTCCAATTTTAGTATATGTGCTGCTAAAGTGAGCGCCTTTCTTTTTTTTTTTTTTGAGACAGAGTCTCACTATGTTGCCCTCGGTAGAGTGCAGGGGAGTCATAGCTCACAGCAACCTCCAACTCTTGGGCTTAAGTGTTTTTCTTGCCTCAGCCTCCCAAGTATCTGGGACTATAGGTGCCCACCACAATACCTGGCTATTTTTTTTGTTGCAGTTGTCATTGTTGTTTAGCAGGCCCGGGCCAGGTTCCAACCTGCCAACCTCGGGGTATGTGACTGATGCAATAACCACTGTGCTATGGATGCTGAGCCAGAGAGCTCTTCACCGAGATCACTGAGTGAATGATCACTGAGTGAATGGCTCATGCACGTGACACAGACCCAGGCCAAAGCCATAGGCAGGGAGCAGCCATGAGATGATGCCCACGTGGTCTCTCTTCATCCCATGGTGTTCCTGGGTAGAACCTGGCTGGATGCATGATGACCTGACCCTACCACTCAAAAACAATCTGTTTCAAAGGCCAGAAAGAGAGCAGTTTTTCAGGCATTGGACAATGAATCCAGCCTACGTGTCAGTTGCTCAGGGATGTTGCCTACTCATGCTGACAGTACATGGGAACTTTGGGTGACACTGAGACCTTGTGCTGGCTTCTTATCAGCCAAACTTAAGACAGCTGCTGAGGTCATAGGGATCTGTCTCTCCACAGAGGTTTGGCAGTTATCACCATAAGATAGCAAAGCCATGGGGTGGCTGAGATCCCATCCAAAAGGAGAGGAAAGAGGGAAGGGCAGAATTCTTGGCCACTTCACTCGGAATGGTGTGGGTGCACACATTTGACCCAATACCATGAAAAACAGATGAGGCATCGCTGTTTTTATGCTACCAAGTGCTGGGGAGCAGTAAATGCCCCTGTTCCCTTAAACTGCATCTGATGATTTATTGCTATGTAGCGTCCAGGTGCAGGTTAGGGCAGGGCGAATCCTATCAATCAAGCCCACACGGGGTCTGGCAGCTTCTGGGAAATCACGTCCTTTCTCCTGTCAAAGAAATCAGAGGAGTTGCTGATATAAATTTTAACACATAAATATTTCCTTTGTTGTTTGTTTGTTTGTTTTTGCAAGGTTTAAGGAGGAATTCACTTGCTCCCTTGCTACATGGTAGACTTTGATTTCCATGAGTTTTCATGTGAGGTGTAAACCACGGCCTCTACTTTGTTTTTAAGACTTTATGACAATTTTGCAAATAGATATATGTATATGTTTTAAAAAATTTTTTTCTGGGCGGTGCCTATGGCTCATCGAGTAGGGCGCCAGCCCTATATACTGAAGGTGGTGGGTTCAAACTCAGCCTCAGCTGAGCTGCAAAAACAGAAAAATAGCCAGGTGTTGTGGCGGACGCCTGTAGTCCAGCTACTTGGGAGGCTGAGGCAAGAGAATCGCCTAAGCCCAGGAGTTGCTGTGAGCTGTGTGATGCCACGGCACTCTATGGAGGGCGATAAAATGAGAATCTGTCTCTTCAAAAAAAAAAAAATTTTTTTTTCTAGGTAGAAAAGCAGACTGAGCAAAGAAACAAGAGACTAAACGGAACTGATACCATCATTCTCTCCCCGTTTTATTTAGTAGAGAGGATAAATAATGCAGTAGGAAGATAAAGAGAAAAGTGACCGGCAAGCTTTTTAAAATTGTTTTATAGCTGGGCTTGGTGACTCATGCATGTAATCCTAGCACTCTGGGAGGCTGAGCACTCTAGGAGGTGGATTGCTGAGCTCAGGAGTTCGAGACCAGCCTGAGCAAGAGTGAGACCCTATCTCTACTAAAAATAGCCAGGCATTGTGATGGGCACCTGTGGTTCCAGCTACTTGGGAGGCTGAGGCAAGAGTTTGAGGTCCCGGTGAGCTGGGACCACGGTACTCTGCCAAAGGTAACAAAGTGTTAAAAAATTTTTTAACAAAGAAAGTACAAAAAGGAAAATAAAATAATCTGCTAAGGAACACAAAGGGGCTTTGAATTATCAAAAATCTGTATACACATTTGGGTGTTAGGAAAAATTTTAAACGTGTTCATCCCGCTAACCACACTGAAGTTAAAACCCCCAAAAGTTATACCATAGGTTATTATAATATGTACTTTGACCAAATTATACTAACAGGACATATGCAGAGGAAAGAAAGAAAACCTACCGCCTTCTAGATGTAACCATGGTCCCTGTGGATATAATCAGCCAAGCCAGTGTTCACTTAGGATTTCTGTTGTTGCTACACAGATGAAACTAAACCGGGCTAGCTCACTTTTCCTATTTCCAGCGTCCCCTTTCTAAGTTTTGGTCCACCTCAGCTGTGTTCCTTCTTAGCCTGCCCTACTGCATATGGAGGGTTCGCGTGCTTTCTGACCTCCCCTCCATCTAGGAAGAGTTCCTCCTTCCTCATTCCTTACTTTTGTTTTATTTTATTTTTTTCAGAGACAAGGTCTCACTATATAGCCCAGGCTGGAGTGAGTGAGGTGGTGTGATCTCAGCTGACTGCAGCCCGAACCCCTGGCCTCAAGCCATCCTCACACTTCAGCCTCCCAATGCCCCGTCTTCTTTTTATTTTATGACTTAAATTCATAAAATTCACCTTAAATTCACCACTGGATTATTCCTTCAAAAAATATTTATTTTAAGCCTTTGTATCTCTTATCAAGAAGGAAAAGGCTTTCTTTTTCTCATTGCCACGTCCCCTAGGCCATTTTTAATGTAGCACTGACACTCTTATCTGTGAAGAAAGATGCAACTTTTCCCAATAAAGCTGTGGTTTCCTTTTGGAAATGAGAATTTCTTGCAAAGTCACTTCACATATTGATAATGGCCAATGCAGGGACCCAAGACTGAGCAGCTCTCCTCTCAATGAGTTTCAGAAAACAGACAAGGTCTTTTATCTTCCAAACAATTTACTTTCTCTTGGTAACTGCATGTCCGAACATCTTGCCACTAGGTAACATTTCTTGTTTGACAGGTTTCTTCCATAAACCAGATTACAGATTGTGGAGGAAGATCATGAAGAAAAACCAGGTTACCTCATCTCCGCCCTTTTAAGCGTACATGACATCAGGGTAAACCACAGGGCAAGGCAAAAGAATGAACTAGTTAAACATTCCTGCCCACAAGAGAAATTCCTGTCTTTATCACACTTTGGCTGAATATCTTTTCTCTTTTATCTAGGTGTTACATTCCTTGTACAAGCTCTCTGCCTCCTGGAGATTCTCTTCTTGATTTGGTCCAAATCCGTGTTTTGAAAGTGTTGGGGCACAGGCTGCTGGTGGCTGGGAGGCACTTGGGGCCCATATGACAGCTGCTCTGCTGGGTTGACTTCAGTAGGGAGAGAATTTGGGGCCTTGCTGGTCTCAGCCAGAGCAGTTTAATGTTCTCTGTTCTCTCTTTAATCTTCAAACTCCTGCAGCGTGTTTGAAGTCTTGCAGTTATTTTTCTGCACACTCCCCAGGCAGTTAGATTTTTCTGCGGTTCCTAAGCAGGCTGGTTGTTTCAAACTGCCATCACAGTTGCAGGCAGATGAATGGACTGGGGTGGGTGTCCTGGCGTATTTGGAGAAATAGACTGAGAGAGATAAATACACTGAGCCATCTCAGGTGCTTCTCTTTTTTATTTTTTGAGACCGAGTCTCAAGCTGTCACCCTGGGTAGAGTGCTGTGGCGTCACAGCTCACAGCAACATCAAACTCGTAGGCTTAAGTGATTCTCTTGCCTCAGCCTCCCAAGTAGCTGGGACTCCAGGCACCCGCCACAATGCCCTGCTATCTTTTTGTTGTTGTTGTTGTTGCAGTTGTCGTTGTTGTAGCTGGCCTGGGTCTGGTTCAAGCCCGCCAGCCTCAGTGTATGTGGCCGAGCACCCTACCCACTGAGTACAGGTGCTTCTCATACACAGCAACTTCAGTGACTGAGGAAAGTTTAGGACTGAAGGTCAAAGCCACCCGGACACACCGCCTCCTATGACTAGGAGCAGGAAGCTAAGTACTTTGTGCAAATTACCCCCCAGATGCCACGTTGATATGTCCAGCTGAAACCCAGGCCAACACATTCTGTCCAAAATTTCTTTTTCTTTTCTTAAAAAAAAGTATTTCCGATTAATAGGAGGGTACAAATGATTAGGTCACATGGTTTGCATTTGTTAGGTTCAAGTTATAGTCAGCCCTTCACCCAGGGGGTGTACTGCATATCCTTACATTGTGTCCCTTAGGTGAGAGCACACCAGTCCCCTGCCTTTTCCCATCCCCCGCATTTTTAAAAATCTTCATTTTATATGCTTGGAAAAATAAAAAGGAAAAAACCCTTCTTTTCCAGATAAAACTTAGTTTCCCAAGTTTCTTTGCATCCAACTTGAGTCTGTACCTTTACTAAGAGTTTTCCCGCAGGCTCTGCCTCACAGCACCCAATCCCAGTCTCCAGTTCTGCGCCTCGGGTGCCTGTGACTCAGACCTCCGTCCCCTGGCCATTCATTCTCGGGGGTTCTACTTCTCCCCCCTTCCTGACTCCTGCGGCCTTTTCTCAATCTCGTGTCCCTTCCCTTCCTTAAGTCCCACCCCTGCTCCCAGGACACTGTCCCCATCCTGGCCTCTGAGAGCCAGCACTCTCCCCCTCTGGAAGGCGAGACTGGATATTGTGCCGTCTGCTGTAAAATATGTACCTTCAAAAAGGTACACGGAAAGTCACTCCTAACAGAAACAAGTTCTGAATATCTCTGTTTCTGCGTATAGAACACAAATATCTGAAGATATATAAAAGAATAGCAAGCAAAGTGCTAAGAATCAAACATAAATATGATGCTATTGGTTGTTCTCAAAAATAAAAAAACAGTCTAGTAGCGGAAACCCAGCTGGCGTGGTGAAGATGAGAGCGACCCAGCTGGTGAGAACGCACCTCACGGCTCCCACCGCGGAACCCAGCAGGTGGGCGCTGGGCTCTGAAATGCATCCTTTTCCCAGTCAGTGACTGAGTGCGGAAAGGATTATTCCTGGGAGATGCCAGATACCTCAAGGATTATTCCTGAGAGATGCCAGATACCTCTCATGCAGACCACGCTGCGACCTGACCTTTCTCCTCACTGTCCTTCACTGGGCTCAGCCTTGCCTCATCTGACAGTGCTCTCACCCTGACCTGGCTCCCTCCCATTTTCTCTCTGTGGCAGTTGTCCTAATAGAATCTTTGCACCTCTCATCCATTCCTGGAGACTGTTGCTCAGAGGACCCAGACAAACACAGGGGCCAAGTTCCAGGAAGTGAATCAGGCAGGGAAACAGCCTGCAGGAATGCCCAAAGCTGAATAAGGAGAGGGTAGGTGGGACGAATCTGAAAACAGGCAGGGCCCGGATCCTGCGGTCTCACTAAGGACGGGATTTTATGCCAACAGCAGTGGGTGGCCAGCACAGTTTTAAGCAGACGAATGGCACTATTCACAACAGCCCAAAGGTGGGAGCAATGTATTGTCTATCAACAGACGAATCAATAAACAAAATCCGGTATGTGTCACACATGAATATACACCCAGCGGAATATTACTCAGCTTGAAAAAGAAAGGCAATTCTGACATGTTACAACATGAATGAAGCTCAATGACACTATGCCAAGTGAAATAGGCCAGACACAAAAAGACAAATGCTGTGCGATTCCATGTCTGTGAAGTACCTGGAGTAGTCACACTAACAGAGAAGGAAAGCAGGTCAGTGGCTGCCAGGGCTGGAGGACTGAAGAGTTATTATTTATCAAGAATAGGGGATTCAGTTTTGCAAGGTGAAAAGAGTGCCAGAGATTGGATACACAAAAAAATGAATGTACTCAGTACTACAGAGCTGTGTACTTAAGAGCGGTTAAGAACATAAATGTTATGTTATGTATGTTTAGCCACAAGTAAAAACAATAACAATATAGTGACAACAAGAAGGCACTGTGACTCTACTGCAGTCCGGAGTCGAGACTGGACAGGAGACAGCAAGACTAGAGGCTGAGACCAACCAGAAGCTGCCGAGGTAATGGAGACAGAGCCATCGTCTGACCTGAGCAAGTGGCTGTTCAGCGATGCTGCCGTTTGTAAGATACAGTAAACAGGAGGACCGGTGAGGGGTGGGGGAGTGGTGGGCTCCATAGCATTATCTTACACACATTAGAATCTCCATAGTTGACCACATCCCTACTCTGACCACCTCCTTAAATTGACCTAATTTTCATACACCAGACTTGCTCCATATGTATATATCAGTACAGTAGGGTTACAGTCCCTCAGGTGGTCAACTTGCAGAGGTTCACTGTATGTATATGTTAATATGTATAATTTTACATGCTCTGTTATTTTTACTATCAAATATTATGAGGTGCTAAGATACAGAGGGAAGACTGTATCTAAAGAGTGGGTTGTAGGCCAGGCGTGGTGGTTCATGCCTGCAATCCTAGCACTCTGGGAGGTTGAGACAAGGGTAGATTGCTTGAGCTCATGAGTTTGCAACCAACTTGAGCAAGAGTGAGACCCCATCTCTACTAAAAACAATAAAACTAGCCAGGCATGTGGCGGGCGCCTGTAGTCCCAGCTGAGGCTGACGCAAGAGGATTGCTTAAGCCTAAGAGTTTGAGGTTGCTGTGAGCTATGGTGCCATGGCACTCTACCCAGGGTGACAAAGTGAGATTCTGTCTGAAAAATATATAAATAAATAATAAATAAAGAGTTGGTTGAAGTCTCTGCAAATGTAGAGGTATTGATTAGGAAAAATAGAAGAGGCTATGGAAGAGGCTATGGAAGAAGTGGCTATGGAAACTTAAAATGAAAATAGGGTATACAACATGCTTTAAAAATAAATGTCAAGAATTACAAAATGATAGGGTTGGGGACTTGTCTCTCACTTGCAGGATCTCACTGTTTTGAAAGCATCCACTGTAGTCTCACTCAGAATAGCAGTTCAGAAAACTGACTTTATCATCAGTAAACATACAATCTTTACAACAAAACCTGCTCGTATATACAGATATCTTGCCTATTCCTAATAACATGTGTTGGTAATAAAGACACTCAGCATTTACATGATGATGAAGTTACATTCTGGTTCCTATTCATTTTTCATTTTTAAGAGGCCTATTTCATTAATTGTGATGATTTTCAATTCTACTATCAAAACAAGTCATCTGTTACTCTGATTACAACTGGATGTTTCAAACTATCATCTTGATTACAAATTAATGAATTGCATGCTGCAGTTGGAAATACTTCGCATATTTCAAAGAAAGGAGTAGACATATGTCTGATGGTAAAAAATAGACTAGTAGGATTTATATATAAAAACCCAGGCTATAATTATCCTATTTTACTATCTTTAAGCTATACACAGTTTTCTGTGGTTTCCTGTCAAGATAAGAAATTTCTAAGGTAGACACTGAAAAAGTATTTTATGACATTAAATTATAAAGAATTGGGACCGGGGCAGCTCTTGTGGCTCAAAGGAGTAGGGTGTCAGCCCCATATGCCAGAGGTGTTGGGTTCAGACCCAGCCCCAGCCAAAAAAATGCAAAAAAAAAAAAAAAAAAAAAAACAAGGAGAGACTTGGGACTGTTTTTAAAGAAATATAAAGAAAGGCCTTGGCACAAAAAGATCACTTTCCAAGTTGTTATCTTGAAAGGCAATAAAGGCTTGGCACCTGTGGCTCAACAGGCTAAGGTGCCAGCCACGTACACCTGAGCTGGCGGGTTCGAATCCAGCCCAGGCCCGCCAAACAACAATGATGGCTGCAACCAAAAAATGGCCGGGCATTGTGGCGGGCACCTGTAGTCCCAGCTA
>CAUYRH010048783.1:0-18889 GCA_963574655.1 Perodicticus potto | reverse complement strand
ACTCATTCACCTTGACCCCGGCGGAAGGGACTGTATTCATTCGTTTCCTGGCCAAGGAACCCATACACCTATATATACCCTGAGGCTAGAGGCCTAGAGGAGGAGACGGGGAAAGACCGGGAGAGGAACGGAGAGAGCTTCTCTCTCCCCAATTGAAATCTCTCCCTCCACCAGGAGCTTTGGTGTTTTCTGTATTCTTTTCTGTAAATCAATTCTGTCTTACCACGGAGGGGTGGGGGGGGGAATAATGTAATGAAGAATAATAAAATACATGTATTTAAAAAAATAAAATAAAATAAAATATCCTCGGGAAGTTATTATAGATCCCTTTGGTTGCCTCTGATTCCCAATCTCAAGAAATGGCCATTGTCCCTTTCTCCGCCACTTGCCTTTAGAACGCATTTGGAAGGTGTGTGGCATGCGGGAAAGGCCATTCACTTGATCAGACAGCACCTGCCAAGCTGACATAGATAAAATCTCCACAATGCAGATGTCTGAGAAATGCCTCCATGACACACCAGGGATTTCACAGACACATTCAAATGCGCAGATAAAGCCTTTGATGTCCCTGATCTTTGCACTGCCAAATGGTGACTGAGTAAACAGAAATCGGGTCTTCTTTGAAAAGCTTCAAAGTGATGAAATTGCCTAAGTCTGTTTGTTGACTACTCTCTAACTTGCAAAGGTCAGGGAAGGTTTTCCGTTTTGCTCATCTTTCCGGAAACACTTTCACGACCTTTTCTAGGCACCTTCGTTCTGGGAAATTTAAATCCGTAATTTATCTGTTTGATATACAAGTTTAAATTCCTCCTAAAGACTCAGCAATTTTTTGAAAGACTGAAATGATTATTTTGAAAGAATTGTATAAACACTCTATTGGGAACTGGTAAGCAGAACTTAGCAGCAGGAAGGACAGAAACTGATACTTTCACTTACCATAAAGTTCATGAAATCATAAATGTGTCATTGTCATCCCACCAGGATACTCTGGGTAAAATCCAGTGTGCTGAGGTTGTTACGTTACTATTAACATTTGTGTGAACTGGGGCCCGGCCATGGCGGTAGGAAGAACACATGATTTGTATGTTTTTCAACAATTATGAACTCTGTAATCAGCTCTGGAGGGTGACGCTCATTGCACAGAAAACACTATGGAAACTGCTATGAGCAGAGATGAGCCAAGAGGCTGATACTTGAGGGTCTCTATCATTAGGAATCTCTTAATAAGGACAAAATAAATTTTAAAGTAACTTCAGCAGAAAGAGGAGATGCAATGGAAAACTGCTGAGATATCACATGAACGGAAGGTTTGGGATGCAGCGAGCCTTCAGGACTTCTTCACCTTCCCAACTTTGTGAAGTGCTGATATTTCTGTGGCCCATGGGGATAAAATAATGAGGCTGCTCCATGCCATCGAGAGCAACTTACTCCTTGGCATACTGATCAGCCACACAGAAAAACCCCTTTCTTTATTCTCCCCATTCCCAAGTTCTTAGGAAATAATCCTGGCCAATATTTACTGAGCTCCTGTTGTGTGGCAAGCATTGTTCTAAGCACTATTTGATGCCTTTCATTTGCTCAAGTCCTCACATAATCCTGTATTTCTCCATTTTATAGATAAGACAACCCTGTTACTTAGGGACTAGGCAACACGCTCAAGGTCACGGGGCTGGTGGTAGAGGCAGGGTTTGAACCCAGTTTGTCTCCATCTGCCCTTAGCACTCGCTTACAGACTCTCTATAGAAGGCAGCACAGCTTACTACAATAGCAAGTGAACTGACTGGCTGAGCCGGGCTTAGGTGCCCAGCCCAGATTGATCAACACGACCGGGGACGGCTCACCCTAGAGAAAGCAACAAGGTGCTCCTGCAGAGTCCGTGGGAGGGGGTGAGGGGCAGATTCTAGCAGAAGAGCCCTTACCAGTCACACCCAAGGGTCCTCGGGGCCTCATCTATAAAATAGAACTAAGGCATCTGACTCACAGGGTTGTCCTAAGGACTTAGTGAGGAAACAATTCTCAAGAGCTCAAAACAGTGTCTGGCAAGTCCTCAATCAGCAGGAAATGTCAGTTCCTCTCAAGGTGATTATCACCAAACTGACTATTCTTACAAATAGAGTTGAACGAAGCCACACTCATTTTCTTTCTTTCTTCGGATCTTGGGATTTGTGTGTTTGTGTTTTATTTGTTTATTTAGTGTTCTGGTGGGAATTATTTGTTAGCAGATTGCCCATTGGAAAGTTCTAGCTCTCTTCCTCTCAGTCTCAATGAGTGTGTCCCTGTATGCACAGGCAGGCAGTATCCCTCGTCCATCTCTGAAGGTTTCCTAAGGATAATATCCCTCTCACACTGGAAAGTCTCTGAAATCCCAGATTCCAGCAATCCACAGGCAGATGTTCCCAAGAATATGAAAGAGCATTATTTGCAAACACAGAACACATTTAGATGGGGTCAAACAAGGTTTTTTGCTATTGTTAAATAAATAAAAGAAAAGAACAAGGGAATCAAATACAGGCCCAGTGAGATTATCCTCAGGGTCATAGGGCCCTTCCCATTACCTTTGGAGCAACTTTTGTGCTGCTGCTGTGATCAGAACTTTTTTAAAAAGCTTTGGTTTCCTAGTGGAAAGAAGCCCTCAGGGTGAATTACTGGCTGCCCTACATTGGAGGCCTAGTAGTAAGAACCATTAACCGTAAAGAGAGGTTAATTACAAGAGAACTCCATAGCCTCAGCTAAGACCATCACAGTGCTTCACAGTGAGGGGCTAATCAGGAGACCACGCTGGATGGCAAAGGCCCTCCTGGGCTGGAACTTAATGGGAGAGTCTAATACCATTTACAGTGTTTGGGTTTATATGGGGACCAGTAACCCTGTCAGGTTGGGGTTCATTAGCTGTGGGGATTCTTTCCCAGGGGTATTCACATACTATTGGCAGGGGAAAGGGGCAGGGGCAAGGCAAACTGGTAAGATTCAGCAAAATCTCTCATCCTATAAAATTAGGATCTTGGTGAAGCTCCAGACAGACTTTGCCCAGGGCTGGCTCCCAGACCCACCTGGATTAGCAAATAGGTATAGGCAGCATTTTACAAGATCTCATCCCCCACTGTCATCCATCCAGATGATTCTGCAATCAGCTGTGACTTAAGACGTGCTCATGTAAGCTGCATTTGATTTCCAAGAAACTGCAAGAGATTTCTTTTCTTTAGAAGTCCTTGAAAACAAAGTTTTGTGATTTGTCAAAAGAAGTTTATTTTGAGCCAGAAACCCAATTCCCAGCCCATTCCCCAGTCCCTGCCACTATCCTGAGGACAAATAAGAATCCTAGATGGACAAAATCTAAAAGCTTTTCCCCCAAAAGTATATTTTGACAAAACGTGTATATGCTCCAGATTCCACCTACTATGTGCTCGTAAGCCCTGGAAACAGTTTGGTCACCAGTTCTGCACATGATGAGAGTCAGGCTCAGACTCACAAAGGGCCACATGGTGAGAGCAGAGCCAGCATCTGTGTTCAAGCCCTTTGGCTGACTTTAGCCATTTCCACTCTTCCGCCTTGGTTCAACAGAATAATCCAAATAGTTACTTGTGATGGAAATCAGAACCATTGTCCTAAGCATGCAAAAGCAAGTAGCTTAAAGGAAGAAGTGTTAACATGTCTACGCCTAAGGGTTTCTTAGTGTGATACCCTCTGATGTCAGCCACCCTCTATACATTTCTGGACTTTTTTTTTTAATATTCCCAACTTTGGAGTGAGTGTGCAAATACATTTTGTGACAAACATGAGGCAAATCTGAAGTGGTTGGACTATGTATGTGTTGATTCTTCCTTTTTATTGTGTGTTTTCAGTATCTGTTTAGATAAGTAACTTTTTTTCTCATAACACTTTGAAATAAAATTATCTTTCAAGAAGATCTACTTCACTGCACTAGCACTGGATAAAATTCTACTGTTTTGAATCTCGGCTCTCCATGCTCATCTGGCAATTAAGGTAATTATATGGCAACCTACTGAACTATGGTCATGTCAGAGGTTAATAAAAATTAATGCATTTCTACTTTCACTCTTTAGTTTCTTATCAACATTCATCCTAAGTATTTTAGCTTTCAAATATTATACAATTTGGCAATGTTTATAAGACATTTTCACTTGATTTCAGCCAAGGCAATGATGCAAATATGGAGCTGACACTGTTCTGGAAATCAGAATATGGTGGCTAAAAATATGCTTTGTGGAGCAAGCTGTCCTGAGATTGGTTCCTGGTCTATCATCACATCTGCTATCAACTTGGACAAGTTAATTTACCCATCCGTATCTTATGCTCCCCATTGTAAAAGTGAGATTAAACTTGCCTCTACCTTGTTGGGTTTCTCTGAATCATTGGTTTATATAAAATGTTTAGAACAATACCTGGAATATAGTAACTCTATACAAGTGATCACCATTATTATAATTATTTGGCAAGAACAATGACTAGATCCTAAAAATCTAGGGGAGGCAGCCATCATGACATCAAGAATAAGGATGTGTGTGCTGGGCCTCACCACCATGACCTTCCACAACCGAAGTTCTTATAGTACTGAAGCATTTAGTGATTGTCTTAGTTAGTTGATATGTAAACTTCTATAACAAAATATCACAGACTGGTTAATTTATAAAGAACAGAAGTTCATCTCTTACAGTTTTGGAGGCTGGGGAATCCAAGATCAAGTTACCCAGCACTGATGTCTGGTGAGGGTTGCTCTCTGCTTTCAAGATGGGATCTTGTTGCTGTATTCTTATAGTCAGAAGTAGGAAGGGCAAGAGGGCTGAACACCCTGTGAAGCCTCTTTTATAAAGGCCTTAATCCCATTCATTAGAGCTCCACCCTCATGGCTTAATCACCTTCTAAGGGCTCTACCTCTTTACACTATCATATTGGTGATAAAGTTTCAACACATGAACTTTGGAGGGGTCATAAACATTCAAACCATACCAGTGATACATTCATGACTCATATTCCATCACTCACCTCTTAGGCTTTTACTCTGTAATGTGCATGCTTTTGAGAATATTCAGGTCTATTAAGTTAGTGAGTTTGCAGTTTACAAAACATAGGCAAACTATCTTCAGGTAAAAAGCAAAAAGTTTGATTGTTATAGGTAGAACTCATGTAATGAGTTAAGCCTAAGATAAGTAGTTAGTAAGTAGAACATGTAGGTATTAAACCCAAATTAAAAAAAATGGAAAGAATGAGAAGTGTCTAATATTTATGTTACACCTGAGTACCGAATATTTGTAATGCACTAGACAGACATGACTAAATACCAAGAGGCAACACATTTCTATGAGCATTTAAAATTCATGATCTTCTAATTTGGCGGCCTGTTGGCTGCACTGTTCCGGCTCCATGTGTCCTCTGCCTGAGAAACAAATAGAATTCACAGTGGCTCATCTGGCTCATTTGTAAGCTGCAGCTGTGACCAGGCATACCTATCCTTACATGTCTCCAGGGGAACAAGTATTTGACATTGGCCCAAGGAAGTCTGTCTGTGGACCCCTGTGTCAGGGTTCCAAGACCACCCTTATCTTCAGTGATTTGTTCGAAGGGCTCAGAAATCAGAAAAGCAGTTACACTTATGGTTATATTTTATTAAACCACAAGGATACAGATGGATGGAACCCAGAAAAAGAAAAAGTACAAAGGGCAGAGTCCAGGAGAGACTAGATACAAGATTCTAGTTGTCTGCTCCCAGTAGAGTTGCTTAGACAGCACTTAATTCTCTCAGCAATGATGTGTGACAACATATACAAAGTATTGCCAATTAGGAAGTTCAGCCAAACTTCGGTCCAGATTTTGGATTTTTTTTTAATGACGTAGGCCATGGAGTGCACATGTAACTTGCCTTAGCTACTTAGATGTCAGCCCATCAGAGCCCAAACTGATACCACAGGCCCAAGTTTATGCCTAGGTCACTTTGTTAGCATAAACTATCTGGTGTGGCCCAAGGCCCCAGGTAAATGACACTCTTTTCAGGCAGGCTATTCCAAGGACTGAAGAGTTATTTCTCAGAAGCTGATCTAAGGGCTAGTCCTTTTTACAAAGGCCCAGGGTTTGAGGGTTTGAATACACCAAACCCACTGAGTTAACTAACCCTTTACTGCACAGAGTTCCTTCCACCCAACTTGCATCCTATCCTAAGTCCATTAACTTAACCCACCTCTCTCCTCTTGTTTCTTGCTACATGTTTTAAATTGATTTCATAAAGCTTATGATTTGAGAATTTTAACAACCCTTTCTGGAATAGCTGGTTGACAGTGTATTTGGGGCTATCATTTCATGTACTTGGAGCTAATTTCTCACACAACATGTCTTCATCATTGCATTGGGTGGAGAGAAATGATGTACTAGTCAGTTTTTCTGAGATATGTCACAGGAGCAAACAACACAATGCTTACAGTGGGCATGGGCTGTTATAAATAGGGAGCCTGTTTGACCTGCCACAGAGGGATAAAGAGGAGGAGAAAAGTAAGGAAGTATATTCATGAGAGTGCTGTTATGGCTGCAATCTTTTTCATTGCTTCCAGGCACTGCTGACTACAACTTGCCTATAGCTCACATTTGGTAAATGCCCTCCACAGACCAGGCACCATGCTAAACACTGTAGATGAATTAGCTTGTCCTCACAACAACCTGTGAAGTAGGTATTATATATATGTTTGTCATTTTCTAGCTGGGTAAATAGAGGCACAAAGGAACTTGTGTGAGATCGTGTGCTTTGGGAAGCCAGAGTCTAAAGGCAGGAGACAGTTCATACTCTTAACTACTCTGTTCAGCTGCATGGGCTCTGAAATTGGTTAATCATGGTCGCAGGGCCTGGCTCAGAGTAGACAAAACTCTTTCAATCACAAATGACAAAATCTCAACTCAAAATGACTTCAGTGAAAAGGGATATCTATTATTCACAAGCCTGAAAATCTCCAGAGATAGAACTGAAATAGTTGGACCCACGGGCTTAATCAGGCAGCCAGGATGTGACTGCCAATTTGCCATCTCTCAGTTCTGCTTTTCCTCCATTGGCTACTGACGACTCCAAGCTGACATCCTATGGCTCGGCAATCCCAGCTATACAAGAGTCTCTTTTCTACGAGTTCCAACCTCAGACCAAGGAGTCAGAGAGACTCTGATTTTCCCAAGCAACCCAGTAACTAAATGAGGCGGTGGCCAGGCTTGGGTGCTGGGGTCAGTTCCACCCTCAGTACTGGGTACTGGGGTCAGTCCCACTCAAACTATATGCACTAAACATGAAGGACGGCATTTCCCCAAGGAGAAATGGTGTTGTTGCAAAGAAATAGGAAACAGCTATGGGCAAGCAAAAGCAATCTGTGTTCTCACTGGGTTCAGAAAATACATGAGCATTGGATAGATAAATGGATAAGTGGATGAGTAAATGGATGGACGGATGAATGGATGGATAATTGGGTGGGTAAATGAATACAAAAATGTACTGCCTAAGACAAGGGTCTCACAAGAAAAATGCTTCTTATACATCCAGACAGTAAGAGGAGTCAAGGTTAGGTTAAGTCAGTCAAGGTTAGACAGACTGTGCTTCTCTCTCCCAAAAATAGACACCAGGAGATTTGGAAGAGGTTGTGGAAGAGGACTATTGAAAAAAAAGGTACACAAAAAAAATCGGAATGTGGTGAGAAAGTTCTCTAATGGAGACAATTAAAGTTTTAATAGGACATCTGCTACAAGCAGTCTGAGTTTCTGGGTGCTGCTGTTGCTGGTGTATCTCTTTTTCTTGGTACAGTAAGAAGACTGCAGTTGTCATGGGCAATTACAGTCCAATGCGCAAACTCACACACTCCATCTGGAGAGACCGGTCACCTCAACTGGCACAAGCCAGCAGGATCCTCAGGAAAGATGAGCTCACTCCACAGGGTCTCAGATTCTCTTTAACTCCCTAACGCAAGCTGTTCCTTTAGGTTGTGCTTTAGTTTTCAGCCTTGTTTGTGTTCCCTTAAAGCTGCCATTTGGAAATCTGATTTTTAGAATAGGATTTGGCAAGGCAAATAGAGCCTTAGTTGGGAGAATACATCTACCCTGCCGAGAAAGTTATAAAAAAGGACAAGACTATAGATTCCAGCAGCAGGTACAGAGGGAGAAAAAAGAACAGCGTGCACACTCGCATACATAAGTACCTTGAGAAGCTTTGTGCAGAGCTGAGGTTCAGCAAACCCTCAGCCCAAAACCCTTGTCTTATTTCATTTGCACCCTGTGCTACATTTCAGGAAAAATGTAATCTGTGTCTAATTCATCTGACTTCAATTTGGTCCTTAAAATTTAGAAAGCCATGGGGAAAGGGGTGAGGGAGGGGAGGGGAGGGGGGAGGATGGATGGAGGGAGGGTAATTGGTGGGACCACACCTACGGTGCATCTTACAAGGGTACATGTGAAATTTACTAAATATAGAATATAAATGTCTTAACACAATAACTAAGAAAATGCCATGAAGGCTATGTTAACCAGTTTGATGAAAATATTTCAAATTGTATATAAAACCAGCACATTGTACCCCATGATTGCATTAATGTATATAGATATGATTTAATAAAAAAAAAATTTAGAAAGCCATCTTTTATTTATTAACTCATAAAGTTACTCTTGTATAACAACTCCAGTCTTCTGTGGCTGAGCAGACATGTATGTGTTTTGTGTTTATATTAGGGATTTGTCTTGAGTGGATTGAGAGAGGATTACCTTCAAGAGGGTAAGGTTTTGGCTCAGCACCAGTAGCACAATGGTTACGGAGCCAGCTACACACACCAAAGTTGGTAGGTTCGAACCCAGCCTGGGGCAGCTAAACAACGACGACAACTGCAACAAAAAATAGCTGGGCGTTGTGGCAAGCGCCTGTAGTCCCAGCTACTTGGGAGGCTTAGGCAAGAGAATTGCTTAAGCCCATGAGATTGAGGTTGCTGTGAGCTATGACACCACAGCACTTACCAAGGGTCACATAGTGAGACTCTGTCTAAAAAAAAAAAAGAAGATAAGGTTTTTCTTTCAACCCAGAAGTTTCTAAGGGGCATGAGCAGCTGGGCTGCCAGGCCTGAGGGCTCAAGTCCAAGGCACCTTTTGACTCTGCTGTGGGACTGAGTTTGCTGCCACCTGGGACCCAACATCCTGACCATCCCCTCCTGCATCAGGAGTGGTGACGCCCGTCTAAAGCCTACTTGGGGCTAAATGTAAGAAAATGTCAGTATAAAATTCAATTCACTAGCCAAACATATACTAAAACTGAAATCTGAAGGAGGAGAGAGCAAAATGGAGCCACTTTTACAAATTCCTGTCCACCTGACTGAGCTAAGTGAGGCACAAAGCAAGAGGGCTGGTTTGGTTTCCCAGCTGGACCTCCATCAGGCCCGGCAGCAGAGGCCCTTCAGGAACCAGGAAATGGAGGGACTCGATCCACCCTCCTAATTTCATGCATGAGGAGCCCGTACCTGGTGAGGCTGAGGCGCTGGGTCAGTGAGGGCGAGAAGCCAGAAGCCAAGCCTTTCCTGTCTAGTGTGTATCCTGGGAGGGATGGGTGTGAGGCCTCCTGACGCCCCAGGCAGGGTTATGGGAAAAAAACAGGAGCTTCCCTGCCTCCCCTTTCTCAAATGCACAAAAGTTCTCCCACGGCCATACATGAGAATCAACGGGAAACAAAAAACCAAAGCAAAACGAAAGAATGTCTCGGCCTACCTAGAATAATCGTGGAACTCTGGGGGTAGGTATTTTTTTAAATCTCCTGCGGTTACTTTAATGTGTTGATAGTTCGAGAACTGAACTTCAATTCTGACTTTAGTTTGGTCCTTAAAGATTCCCTGTATCTGGGCTGGACTGGATATCTCGAAGTGGTGTCAGCCAAACTGGACCAAGAAAATATTTGATGAGGGTCTGGTGATTTCAGGTTGAAGCAGAAACAATGGAGCGACTCCATGAGCTCACACGCGGGAGCGAGGAGGAGAGGATGGTGGACGAGGGGGCCTGCGAGGTGTGTTCTGTGCCTTAGACAGTTCCCCTCTCCCTGCCTGCTGGCAGGATGGATCCTTTGCACAGGTGATTCCCACCCTGCTTTTTCCCAGCACTTTCAGCTGGTAACATATTAAGGTAGTCTACATGATTTTCTGCTTCATCCTACTTTATTACAACCTATCTCCACTTGTTCCAGTTTTGCTGAGATATAATTAATAGCAGAAAGGGCTTTCCAACCTACAAAATTAATATAAAAATGTCTGAAGCAGTGTCTTGATGGCAGAAGGAAGAAACATCTCCTCATAATTTACCATACAAACAGTCCACTGTGCCCATCACTGGGCCTTTTCACATGCAAATGGGAAGCTGACTTGATGTATGATCTTAACTGGGCCTGTCAGAAAGGACATCACATCTGAACTCGGCTTCAGGACCTGCTAGCCCCATTCACCTTAGTACATAAGGTCAAACTAATATTTTTTTTAAGTGGATTCCTGACCGTATTTCTCCCCACACCTCTCCTAGACCATGTCATTTGGATTCAACTCTCATAGTCCAGACATTAAAATTGAGAATTCAGGCGGCGCCTGTGGCTCAGCCAGTAAGGTGCCAGCCCCATATACCGAAGGTGCCAGGTTCAAACCTGGCCTCAGCCAAACTGTAAATAGAAAAATAGCCGGGCATTGTGGTGGGCGCCTGTAGTCCCAGCTACTCGGGAGGCTGAGCAAGAGAATCGCTTAAGCCCAGGAGTTGGAGGTTGCTGTGAGCTGTGTGACGCCACAGCACTCCACCGCGGGCGATGAAGTGAGACTCTGTCTCAAAAAAAAAATTTGAGAATTCATCTGTTTGAAAAAAAGGGGAGATAAATTCTCAAATACTGAAACAGATAACCCACTTTCCCAGACCAGATGGATGTAAATGCGTAACTTAGTCTCAGATAGAATGGGACCAGTAGCTTAGAACAGAGAAAGGAAGTCAGAAGTGTACCTGGTGGACCAGGCAGGCTCTTACAGTTCTTGCTAAGGACTTTGAATTGGAGAGTTGCAAGCAGGAAATGAAATATGACTTCAAATAATACTTCATCTTTTTATTTTATTATTTCTTAAAAGTTAGGATTCAAATTCTATTTAGGACGCTGTTTCAAAAAGGGAAATATGAGACCTAAGAGAACCAGATATCTGTCAGGAGCTGCCGTTTCATTCCCTAATTTCTCCTGTATGGATGGAACTGTCCACACTCTACCAAGCATCTTCATTGGCCTTGTCACAAAGGGAAGAATTTGTGAGAAAAGTTGAAATTTGGCTCATGTCATTTCTTCCTCCATAAATGACTAAATGATACCAACTTTTTCTTTCTTAAGTAACTTAATACACTAAGAATTGTGTCTTGAAGCAAACCGTCACCTTCCTTGGCCTTCCTGACTTCTGCCTATGACTTGCAGTGCTTTGTCACTGAAAGGTCCTGGCTGACCTTGGTGAAGTCATCCTCCCTGGCTGGCCTCACTTTCCTCTTCTGCACAACCAGCCCAGACAGGATGACCTCTAAGGAATTTCTCTCTGCCTTCTCACAGTCCTGAGTCTCCACCTTTAACCCATGTTTCTAATTAATGACAGTTCTGTGAGTGATCAAAAAGGAAAGTTCTAAAGGAGTGTTTCTAACCTCCCCTCCCCTTTTATCCATCAGTCACTCCCTTTACATATGACAGTTAATGCAGCCAATAAGTGTCTGCGACCTGCCACTTGCCTGCTATGCTTTCCTCTCCAGCCTTCCATTGCAATCATCTTCCCCTCCCCACAGCCAACTGTAACAGTCATTCATTTGCTGGGTAGAAATCCACTGAACACCTCTAGGTACAAGACACGGTAAGGCCCCAGCTTCTGACCTTTTGGAGAAGGAAAAGTTAGTAACCAGAGGCTGACAAGCAAGATAGAAAATTTACTGGAAAAGGAAGTCACACAGCATGAGGATTTTCTGGGGGAAATAAGCAGAAGGAGCTAGGAAAGAGTAGAAGACCCCACAGAAATAGCTCCAGGACATTTGCACAAGAAAAGCTCCCAAGCACTATCAGGGTTACTCCGTCTCAGCTTTGGTGTCTTACCTCTGGTAACACTGGGAGACTTATAAAACTGGATTTCAAAGCACCTCTCTCGCCATGCCTCCAAGAAACAAGCCTTAGGCCTCCACACGTAGAAACATTTTCGACAAGGCTTTGCCTTCCAGGAGGGATGAGAAGGAAATGAGATACAAGAGGCCATTCTAAAGCAAGGCTGGCAGGAAGGAGGCAGAACAGCTAATGGAATAATAATCAACCTTCGGAAATTAATATTGACTCCTAATGTAGGCCTGCTTTTAGAGCACAAAATGATTAGTTCCCACACAGGCTGAGTCTTTACAAATATTTAAGCTGGAAAAGGAGAAAGGAAACAAATCCTCATTTTGATATTTGAAGGAAATATCTAGAGTTTTGGCTTGGGAGGGGAGGGGGCCTTCCAGGGCGAGAAATGATGTCTTAAGCAATTTACACTTCCGGCTTTCACATTTCAGATGAGGAGACTGCCTCTTGTCTGCCCTGAAACTATCATTGTTTGGGGTGGGGGTGTGCTGTCCACTCTGTTCACTTCTGCAAACTTCTCCAACAGAAGAAAGGGGTACTTGCAGCTGGACTATGGCCCTGATTCTCCAAGCATATTCTTCACACTGTGCTTTTAAAGCATGGACCACAGACCACTGGCACCTAACTTGCTAAAGTGCAAGTACATAACGTCCTGCCCCCATCCCAATCCTGTGGCCCTGAATCTGTGTCTGTAATTATGTTTTTATTTATGCACTTATTTGTTCATCTTTTTTGTTCATTGCTGCATCTTCAGCTCCTTGAAAATACTAGAAACATACTGGAAGCTCAGTGTATACTGAATGAATGAATGAATTAGCACGTTGCATTCTCTTGGCCATGGCAGGTGGTTTGGGAGACACGACCAACGTGACCCAAGCCAGACTGGGAAGACCCAGTTCTAAGACTTTTGTTGGGAATGAGTTGTTTTATTGCTGGGATAAATGAATGAACTGTGGGGTAAGAATGTTGCCTGAGAATAAAGCTAAGAAGGAAGAGAGTGGAGCCAAGAGACTGGGTGAGAAAGACTGGGTCCTGATGACAACAGCCTCTGGGGCCAGCTGTGATCTTGTCAGGGATGACAAGACAGACAATAAATTCCTTTCTGCTGATGCCACGCTGAGCACGGTCTCCATCACTCATGGCTGAGACCTGCCAGCCCAAGCCCTGACTTCAGGCTTCTTGGTGGCTCCCTGGGAGGCCCCCATGCTCAGTCTGGGCTACAACATTTTCAGAGTCGAGTTGATGCCTTTTCTTCTTTCTATATCTTTCCTGTTTCTACTCCTGCTATTGGGCCTTTACTATAGGGCAGGGCTTTCTTTGTTTTACAATTGTTATGATTATTGTGAGAAATTGATTTTTGAAAACCACTTAGGAATTGGCAAATCTTTTGTACCTATTATCTCATTTGATCCTCCCAACAACCCATAAATCAGCAGTGGGAGTCTAATCCTTGCCCAATTTACCAATGAGTTTACTGACACTCAGGGAGAGGAATGCACAGGTCCCAGGATCAGTTGACCAGTATACAGCAGGGTCTGATCCCGGTTATAATCCAGGCCCTCCATCACAGAGCCTTCACTTTTCCACTTTGTCTTGATGCCTCCTTTTCAAGAAAAATAGACCTCTCCGAGAGTTTTCCCTAATGAATTCATGAACTTGAGCCATGAAGGACGTTTGAGATTCCCTGGGCCTTGTCAGAATGTTCCTGAGCCCCAATGTAGACTTTGCACATGGGGCAAATCTCCAACGGCACTCTGCTCAGGCCTAGGTGCTCACCGGGGCTTTATGATGAAAAACCAATTGAGTCCATGTCAGTGGTATCTTCCCAGCCCACTTCCTGGTACAGATGGTGTCGATTGGGGCTCTGAGATTGGGATAGAAACACATCCTGGTCTCACTGTGGGCTTCAGCTGAGAAATGACATATTTTGGAACTTGTGCCCAGATAACATCCCAAGGTACAAGAGATAATTCTGCCTCAAGACACCATTCCCCTGCACAAACACCTAATGCTCGCTGTGCAGAAGCTGGTGCAGACTTCAGCCTGAACACACATGCACACACATACACACAAACACATATGTGTATCATTCATTTATTGGATTTTTTAAAACTATGTTCTTTAAGCAATGACTAAAAGGGAAATATAAATATGATCCTAATTAAAACTGTAGAAGATCATCCTAAAAACGCCACCTCTTTGAGAAGAGTCACTTTAGAAATACAAGTCAGAATATAAAGGTTGGCAAAAAGATGTTATTCTTTGGGGAATTAAAAATTCCCTAGAGTTCATTATGAATTTGAAACTTGCCACTGGAATCAGAATCATAGTCATAGAATACACCTTGACAGTTAGTGATAATAATGATAAATATGTTATCTGAAATAAACAATCCCTAATGCTTTACTGTTAGCCAAGGCCTTACTCTCCACATACCATCTCATTTGATAGGACAGTCGTGGTGAAAATGTGGGACTCATCACAGGTAGTTAAGAAACAACCCCGTGATTTATCAACTGAGGTCCCAAAACATGGCTCTTAGAAAGAGGGAGTCAGAGTCTAGCTCCATCTTTCTACAGATAACAGCAGCCAACACTTGTTAAGCCAGGCCCAGGACTACACGCTACATCCATTATCTCATGTAGTCCTCACAGTCCTCTTCCCAAGCTCATTGGTGAGGAAGCTGAGCTTAGCAAGGTTAAACCACTTATGAAGGTTACTCAACCAGCAAATGAGAGAGCCAAACTGTGTGGCTCCAAGGTGCTATCCCCCCAGCTGGTCCACTTCTATGCAACCACATGTTTTGCACTAGCAGAGAGCCAAGATATGACATGTCTTTTGCCTCGGAAGAAAAGGGCCTAAAAGAAGACAAATGGGAGTCAGAGAACCCGCACTAACTAGCTATTTGGCCTTTAGAAACTCAGCCTCCAGGGTCTTGTTTCGACCTTCTGTAAAACAAGCTGCTTAGATTGAATGTCCTCGAAACAACCATCTATCCAGCTCTATCATTTGATAATACCACAAGATAATTCTAACTCAAGATACCTTTCCCCTTCACAATATCATGTCTAGTGATAAGCAAGTGTGATGGGAAGGGAAATTTGGCTATTAAGAGGAAGAAAGAGAAGAACTGTGGCTACTTCTGCATTTTAGACAAGCAGCAAAATTCCTCCAAAAATATGAGAAATGCATATTATTAGGCTTTTGGTTGATAGTATATTTCTTATAAAAAGGGTCTTCTAAATCTTCTAGTATCCATAAGTAAGTGATTTCAGCACTTCAGAATCCTCAACACAAGATTCTAGACAGCCACAAATAAATAATTGAAGTGGGCTTGCAAGATGAAATGCATTTTCACTTCTTCCCTGAAAAAAAAATCCGGGCTTTAAGAAAACGTATGTCTTACAGGCATCTCAAGGTTATATCATAGTGGTCAAATAAATGGTGGATGGACAAGTGCAGGGCCTGTGAAATACAATTGGCAAGGACAGGGTGAAATGCATGTGCAAATGAGGTGGCCCAAGTTGCAGAACTGTCACTAGTCGGATCTGACAGGAACATTCCTAAACTCCCACTATTAGAGCATAATCTCTAGGATAAGAATCAATGTGCTCACTTTCAGCCCAGAGAGAGAAAGAGAAGCTTCTCGGGAAGAGTCCACACTCCAGACCATGGGGATCCCTCTCTGGCAGGATGGTGGCTGCTCTCTGAATGCCAACTCCCACAGGGCTCACAGACAAAACAAACCGATTCCCACACAGAGGAAAGCACCCTATCAATCTGTTTTACTTCTCTTTCCTTTGGAAGTGAAGATGAGCTTGTGGGATCAGAGCAGCAAGCTGTAAATAATGATTGAAGGGAGAGAGGGTGTCGAGAGTGGGCAAGGTCCTGGCTGCTAGGACCTTCCAGTTCTGCCTCTTCAGCACCCACCAGTCCTCTGTGCACAAGGGGGTGTGTCCTCCCATGTTTTATTTCTACTGCACTTTGCTTTCCTATCCTTGCAACCTCTCTTTGTGAAAAGTTGAATGATATAACCATAGCTGAGTGAAAAGACAGCCTGCAAGTCTAGCTTTCTTCTCACAACCGGACACCCCCATGTGGCCCTGTGATTCTCTCTGTATATTCTCTATGACAAGAGGTCCCAGCTGGTGATCAGTTAACAGAGTGAATCCAGTGGCCCCTGAGCGCCAGGCACAGGGGATACAAAACAAGACAAGGGGTGTGTAGGCCTCACTTTTTGAGACTAGCAGTCCAGATGGGGAGTTATTTTTTTATTACAAAATAAATAACTATTAATACAAATGACACATGAAATGATTGTAATGTGCCTGGTGCTGTGAGGGAGGACAGAGGACAAGGGGACCCAACCAAATCTGGGTAATAAGTACTGAGAGGTCACACGCACTCACTGATGTAGACACATCTGCAGAGCGCTGTGGCCATAGCCACACCCTTAGCATCATTCTCAGTTTCAGGCATTTTCCAAAAAAACACCCTCAAATCCAGGGTGAAGCCAGGTTTTCCAGCTTCTAGAAGCGGCAGCAATAGCAGCAGTGGTTATGGCCATCACATTGCTCAAAGCAGGATGCAGGGCGGCAAACCTGTGGTGCTCCAGCGCAGGGCCTCTGTGGTCTGGGTGACTCCCTAGGGCACCCTGTGCTGGCATAGCAGGGGCTAACCAGTGGCTGTCCTCGCACTTCCCTGTATCCCATGTGGATGGTTCACGCCATTCCCCAAACCAAATTCTCCATTTGAAATCTCTGGTGTATTTCAGCTTTTCTGGCTGGACAGATACTGACTGGCACCAGGTACAAAGAAGTCCAAGATGGCCTTGCTGTCGGGGTCGGCAAGGACGTGACACCTGCTCATGGGCACTTGGCTTCCCCTCTCACTTCCCTGAGAAACCCCCTTATAATCCCCGAAGTCTAAGAGCTTTCTCTCAGTAAAAGTAGGGGGCCATAGGTAGTGCCTGTGGCTCAGTGGGTAGGGCGCCGGTCCCATACACTGAGGGTGGTGGGTTCAAACCTGGCCCCGGCCATCTAAAACAGCAATGACAACTGCAACAACAACAACAACAACAACAAACAAAACTGGGTGCTGTGGCAGGCGTCTGTACTCCCAGCTATTTGGGAGGCTGAGGCAAGAGAATCTCTTAAGCCCAAGAGTTGGAGGTTGCTGTGAACTGTGATGCCACAGCACTCTACTGAGGGCCATGAAGTGAGACTCTGTCTCAAAAAAAAAAAAAGTAGGAGGGAACTGACAGCTTTGTGAATTCCCAGGGGGTAGCTAAAAATAAGTAAATAAAACACCAGTGGGGAAGCATGTGCTGAGGGATGCTTAGCAGGGGTGGGGGGATGGATACAGACATCGGGCAACCAGGGTGGCTGAGGAAGGGACTCAGCAGCCTGAGAGTGAGCAACGAACAGGGAGAAACAGAATCCCAGTTGGTTTGCCCAGGCTGGATGTGATGAAAGGGGAGGGGGCTGCTGGGCTGCTTCAAGAATTGCAGTATTTCTGCACCGCCCATTTCAGCCGAAAGCCAAGGTTGTGTGTACAACCTAACTAGAGCACTGGCAGGCACTGGGGTGGGATCTCACGGTAGCCGCGTGACTTTGAGCAAATTATTATACTTTCCTGAGCCTCGGTTTCCTCATCTGTTAAAGAACTGTGGAATGTGGAGGAGTGGTATGGTCAATTTTCTGTGTCACACCCTGCTCATGGCTGGGAATAATCAACATTGTTAAAATGTCTATACTCCCCAAACCAATATATACTTTTAATGCAATTCCTATTAAAGCTCCATTGTCATTTTTAAAGATCTTGAAAAAATAATATTTTGTTTTCTATGAAATTAGAAAAAAACCTCGAATAGCCAAGACATTACTCAGAAATAAAAACAAAGCAGGAGGAATCACGCTACCAGACCTGAGACTACTACAAATCGATAGTGATCAAAACAGCATGGTACTGGCACAAAAACAGAGAGGTAGATGTTTGGAACAGAATAGAGAACCAAGAGATGAATCCAGCTACTTATTGTTATTTGATCTTTGAGAAGCCAATTAAAAACATTCAGTGGGGAAAAGACTTCCTATTTAACAAATTGTGCTGGGTGAACTGGCTAGTGACCTGTAGAAGACTGAAACTGGACCCACATTTTTCACCATTAACTAAAATAGATCCTCACTGGATTAAAGACTTAAACTTAAGACATGAAACTATAAACATTTTAGAAGAAAGTGCAGGGAAAACTCTTGAAGGAATTGGCTTGGGTTAATATTTTATGAAGAGGACTCCCTAGGCAATTGAAGCAGTATCTAAAATACACTACTGGGACCTGATCAAACTAAAAAGCTTCTGCACAGCCAAGAACATATTAAGTATAGCAAGCAGACCATCCTCAGAATGGGAGAAAATATTTGCAGGTTATACCTCCGACAAAGGTTTAATAACCAGAATCCACAGAGAACTGAAACGTATTAGCAAGAAAAGAACAAGTGATCATATCTCAGGGTGGGCAAAGGACTTGAAGAGAAACTTCTCCAAAGAAGACAGGTGCACAGCCCACAGATACATGAAAAAATGCTCACCATCCTTAATCATCAGAGAAATGCAAATCAAAACTACTCTGAGATATCCTAACTCCAGTAAGATTAGCCCACATGACAAAATCCCAAATGGATTAATAAAGTGTCGTACATGTATACCACGGAATACTATGCAGTCTTAAAGAAAGATGGAGACTTTACCTCTTTCATATTTACATGGATGGAGCTGGAA
>CAUYRH010048778.1:0-21188 GCA_963574655.1 Perodicticus potto | reverse complement strand
GAGAGGGAAGGAGCGAGGGGGGTGGGGTCTTGGTGTGTGCCACACCTTTTGGGGGCAAAACACGATTGTAAGAGGGACTTTACCCAACAAATGCAACCAGTGTAACATGGTTTCTTGTACCCTCAATGAATCCCCAACAATAAAAAAATAAATAAAATAAAATAAAATGAAATAAAATAAAATAAAGAGAAATTAAACTCAACCCTTGGAGAGTTGGAGCACTGGGGTGAAAGATGAATATGTCCTGAAGGTCAGGAAGGGATGGAAGCTGGTCAATGTGAAGATGGGACCATCTGTTTACTAATTGGTGCTTCAAGGAAGTTAGGATCTTAGTGCCCCAAAGAGACCAACCTAAGAGATAAGGGTCTTGTGTTTTCTTGGTGTTTACATTTCAAAAACACAATACAAGAGTGTTTGAGAAAAACATTCCTGGGTTGATATAATGGGCAAAAGGTTGGGGGAAGATTTACATCACAAGGGCCCAGAGAAAGGATTTGTAATTGAGAGATTTCTAAAGTAAATGCCCCAGGACCACGGAGTGGGGGAGCCTACAGTTGTCGGGAAGCCTGTGTGAAGCCTGTCTTATGCTCAAGATGAAAATGTTGAAATCATTTTGTGTGCTGTCTTTCAAGAAATACCCTGTAATTCTTTGCATAATGGCTTAACTCATTTCTTCTAACACCAACCTTTTTGTTTGTTTGTTTTTTCCTTAAATGTCTATATTGATTCCTTTCCACAAAAATCTGGAAACACAGAGTAGATATTTGAAATAAAACAAGTGTCTCAGGCAGATAATAATGTGAACAACTTAACAGATTTAACACTCAAAAATGCCAAATTCTAAATAAATTTTTCGAGGAATTCCTTTTGAGACTATAGTTCAGAGAAGGGCATAAATATATATATATATTTTTTTTTTTTTTTCCTGGAACTCTGGAAAAAAAAAGAAAAAGTTTGAATTCTGTATTGTTGTGGGAGATTTTTGCCAACAAAATAAAAAATGTTGGGAACATTCTTTGTTTATTCAACCCCCAGTAAGAACAATATTATGCTAGATGCAATTTTTAAAAGTTATTGTTTAGCAATTTAAATCCTTTAATTAAAGAATACTAGATTATATAATACATAAAATCTACTCAGCCTAGGCCTTAGTTTTATGTTCTTCCTTCCCCTTTTTTTCCATTGTTTTCTTGTATGAGGAAAAAAAGTGAATTTTTAAGATGTTCCATTATTTCCATTATCTCCCCTACTGTAGACCCCCAAAATGTATTCAAATATTTCATTTGCTACATGCTGCATATCTGAAATTCACATTAAATATTTACAGGACTAGAAAGCTTCATTAACTGATTCTGTGTAAGAAACCAGATGGAAAATGACATTTATTGATAGCATATGGTACTCCCCTATCAAATATTTTGGAGTTTCAGTTATTTGAATCCTCTTAACTCTTATAAGGTAGATCTTTTTTTTTTTTTTTATTTTTATATAGTATGAGAATTTTAACTGTAACATTTGTCTTGGTTAATTTGATCAACTGATTCTATCCTACTCCCACAGCCTGATTGCAGTATAAAAATTATCTCAAACTTCTTGTCCATTTGTGATTTTTAGAAATGAAGATTTTGGCAAGGTCGGCACCAATGCTATTTAAAGAATATATGCTCAGTATGTGTTATATTATTATTCCCAACATTTTTTATTTTTTTGGCATTTTTTTTTTTTATGACTTGCTGCACCTTCTATGGAGAAGTCTGTCTCTCCACAATGCCGTTGTGCTTGTCCAAGTGACCTATTTCTTTCAGCCCGGGGAATGTGAGTGGATACAGCATATGCCACAGCTGAGCAGAAGCTTTTAAAGCTGTTATATTTTCCACAAGTCCACTTCCTCTATTTTTTATGCTATAGAAATATTATGTTCCAAATAGGGTCTGCTCCTAAATCCTAGAAAAGGCACCTGGAACATCTGATTCCACTAACCTGTGATATAAATATAAATCAATGTCTGTTTTTATAATACCCTGAGATTCTGGGGTAGCTTGTTAAAGTAGCAAACTGACTGATACAATATATATTTTCAATTAAATAGTGTACTATTGATCTATCTATTCATAGATAATAAAAGTTTAATGATATAGTAATGGAAATTCTTAGCATTAGTGAAATCTTATTGCTCAGAATTTCCCTTAAAACAAATAGCAAGAAAATCCTTTGTAAAAAGCTATGAGTTTCACCACATGTGTCCTTGTTGCAATGAAAATTGGCCCATTTTAGGCCTTGTTATGTGTTCAGTCAGTAACTATATTTTCAATATGTAGAACATGATCCCTCTGTGATATGCTGCTCCCTAAAGGGCGACTGCAAAGACCTTCACAGAAGAGATTATGTCTTTGCTCTCTGATAGAAATTAGAAAGCAGCTGAGGATAATGTGGGAAGCACAACATGTTTACCTTAGTTGTCTCTCTCCACACTCAAACAAAGACACTTTCAGTCCCATTTAGTATGATTTATGAATTTCCCTGTAGAGTTTAACATTTTTATTTGTTGCAGCCTGGGTCCCAGCCATACCCCTTGGAAACAGAGATTATCTTTAAGAGATCTGATTGCTACTAGATATACCATTATTGCATATTGGATCCCTTGGTAATTCATACCCTGAATCCTGGTAGAAATGAATGGGGAAGGTCAATCTATTGGGTAATGTTTTTCCTTCCTGGTTGACCTAAACTATGTTCCCAGTTTAAATTGTTGTTTTTCTCCCACTGTGACTAATCATCCTCAAATTAAACAAATATATGTTGGATACTTCCTGAAATTCAAAAACAAGGGCAAATGGAATGTTAGGGTAGCTTTAAAAGGCTTTGCAAGCAAGTAGCCTTTGCAGTGAAGGCTTTCTTACTATAGATGATCTTGCCAGCCACCTTGAACCCTTTGTAGACCCATGTTGTTTGGATGTAGGAATGGCGACTCACTAATCCAAACAGAATAAAACATGGGAATCAAAATGAGCCTTTAATAATTGGGAAAGCAAGACATATAACTCAGCTAAACTGTATAAATAAGATTACTTCTCCTTCTAGACAAATCGCACAAAAGTAAATCCCCAAATATTTGGTATATTTTATGTAGATTTTAAAATATGGCTTTTGAAAATCAATTTTATTTGCTTTTTCAAATGGGGGAAATTATATCTGCCGCTATGTTATACTTCATTACTTAACCTGAGCCATGCATTGTGTAATGTCAAGAATATTTTATCTCCGTTACTCTCAGAAAACCTTACTTGGTAGGTGTAATTGCAGATAGGTAACTCAGATATGATGTGCTCAAAGCCACACACACATAAGTAAACTAGTAGATATTCTGAGTAAGTCCAGCAGTTCCTCTCCACACTATTTTTTAATCAATCTGGATGTTATTTGTGATGGGCAGGGGAAGGAGAATGCAGACGTTATAAATAATGATGCTTTATTCTTTCTTTCTTGAATATCAAACAGGAGACAGGGACCTTGGGATATTATCTTCCCTTCTTTGGCTTTAAAACTAAAACATTAACTTATATATAACTTTGGAATTGAAAAGTAAAAATAATAGTAATTTTGTACTAGAGAAGTATCACAAAGCTACTTGATTGAATTATCACTGCTCATAATTGTAATTTATCCAATGTTAGAAAATATAGTTCTAATTGCATGAAACATGCTTTCCCTGGCAAAACCAGCATAAAACTCCTCTTGACTTTTTACTTCTTTACCTCCATAAGCATGCAGCAATAAAATTCTGTCACAGAATTGTAATGCCACTTAAACTTGACAATATCAATCAGCTGACCACAGCTTTCCTTTGACCTAGCTTCCAGACTTCTGTTTCTGTACACTCAGAGATCTAGTCTTTTAAGAAATTTCATTTTCTATTCACACTTTTTCACCCTTCAGGAAGATAAGCTTCCCTTCCTAATACTAGTGGACTCTTAGCAAATGTTCTTTATCTCCACCTCATCTCAATAGTAACAGTGAACACTCATGTAGTCCATGATAAATGTCTTTTTCATCACTTAGAAAATTTATCTCATTCAATCCTCACAAGAACCCTATGAGCTAGGTATTGCTATTATCTCCGTTTTACAGGGGAGAAAATTGAAACTCAGATGTTAAATAACTTACCCAAAGTCATACAGCTGATATCTGAATCCAGATTTAAACCAGGTCATTTGGCTACAGTATCCACATTCTCAACTATTGTACTATTGTTACCAGAAATTTTTTCTTCAGTAGGTCCTTGGTCTAGGGGATTGGAAGAATGAATCCACAGACCACAGATCATTGGTAAGATAAGGTTTATTAGCCATAAAAGAATACAGAAAAAGCACTAGAGCTCTTGCAGAGGGAAAGACCCAAGTCAGAAAATCTCCTGGGTCCTTTGTCTAGGGGTATATATAGTCACCTGTGTCCTTTGAAGTTACATTTGTCCAGGACTTGGTAACAAATGAATGGATACAGTCACTTGGTTTGGGCAATGTGAATGAGCTCCTGCATGAATAGATACAGTCCCTTCCCCTGAAGGCAACCTGAATGAGCCATTCCCTTCATGAAATTGCCCAGGCCTAGGAAATGGGTGGGTGGCGGGGTCCTTGTTCAACCTGGAATGGGGTAACCATATACCACCCTTAGGCCTGTGAAATGCTCACAGCCAGAGAAGGGCTCTCTAGGTCCAAGGGTGGTTCTGGGGTTGGCCGGGGGATCAGGGGTTCTCTGCCATGGCCTCCCTGAACTAACTAGGGATCTGAGGGCTTCCGCAGCAGGCTGGCCCCTCTTTGCCACACTTGGTTCTCCCTCCCTCACCTCCCACATCTGGTCACACCAATACCCCCTAGGCAGCACACGGAAGGCGGGGCAGGTACTCTGGGCACACCAGCAGGGCAGCCCTGCTCTATTCTAAACTGTTTTAAACCCCAGGTTTCATCCATTGCTGGTAATATCTCTGTTTTTCTATCTACAGATTTTCTCCCATAAATAATTTCAATATATGTTGCCAAAGGCTGGCCTCAGATTATCAATGATTATTTAGAGCTTCCTGAGTTAAACCCAAGCAGGACCTTGAGATAAACATTATGTGGAAAACCTTTGTGTGCACTTTTTCTAGCAGGTTCTTGATCCTCTAAAATCTATTTACAATGTTCACTGGCCCTACTATTCAATGTAGTAGAGCATGCTGATTCCAGCAATATACAAGATCTTAGTAATTTTAAGGCAGTGATAACTATTCCCAGGTGTACATGTTTTATTTTGTTTTGCTTTTAAGCATACATCTGTATGCTTTATTTTTATTTCTATTTTTTTGAGACAGAGCCTCAGTATGTTACCCTAGAGTGCTGTGGCATCAAAACTCATAGCAACTTCCAACTCTTGGGTTTAAGGGATTCTCTTGCCTCAGCCTCTCAAGTAGCTAGGACTACAGGTACTCGCCACAATGCCCAACTATTTGTTGTTGTTGTTGTTGCAGTTGTCATTGTTGTTTTAGCTGACCCGGGCTGGTTTTGAACCTACCAGCCTCAGTGTATATGGCCGGCACCCTAATCACTGTGCTATGGGTGCCAAGCCCATGTGTATGCTTTAAATAGCTATTATTTCCTTTTCTCTTCCCCACTGCCATTTCCTCTTCCTCTGTATTTTCTTTCTTTCTTTTCTTTTTCCTTCACTTCTCTTTCTGAACAGCAAGGCTGAGCACAGTAGGCATGTATAAGACAGCAGCAGTTCAGCCTGTGGCATGGGAGCCTGAGCTGGGTGAAGAGAGTCCCAGCTGAGGTGGGCAGACAGCATGAGGTGGGAAATGTGTCATACATGGGGAGGCAATGGCTGCGATCTGGTGCTGGGTGTCAGCGTCCAGACTAAGGCGAGTGTCCACACAAGAAGGTAGTGGCAATGGTGGCACAGGATGGGGTAGTGGATTCAGAGCAGGGTGAGAAGAGAACTCTCCATGGGAGATAGAGCAGAGTTAATGACAGATGACTGGTTACATGTAGGAAAGTGGAGATCAAATGAGTAAATACATCGAGAGTCATAGACTCTAGATTTCTCACTGTCAAAAGAAGAGAGTTAGAAAGATGGAAAGAAAGAAAACTAGAATTAATCTTGTGTTGCTGGATTTGCAATGCAGATAATTAGTGTAAACGTAGAGTTATCAATATGAAGAAATAGATATGGAAATAAATATACATGCAAATGTGTGTATATGTGTACACATATACAGTTTATCTAAATGTACACATACAACAATGTGTCCTTACTCACATATGCATGCACACATACAGATATTTACTAACTCTGTTCTTGCAGCATAGGAGCATCTAGTACTCAGACTTAGTTTCTAAATATTATTCTCCAAGGAGTCAGGGCTTCTGGGAGAAATAGTTCTATCCAGAGCTGGAATAAAGAAAGTAAAAAATGAGCTTGGAGAATAATTTCGTGCCAGAAAGCAAGGAAGTGTCTAGACAAAAATGGGGACATATGTAAAGGATACAGAGTTCCCCCAGAAGCCAAATCCTGGATGATATGTGCATCAAAATAAATAATATTGACAGTTATTAAGTTATATTCAATAACTCATTGAAGATAATAGTAATCCATGAGTCCATTTGACAAAAGTAAATCAATGAAGACCTTTCAAAAGAATGAAGAATAAGACATTTACAGATATTTACAAATTATTTCCCTAAATTTACTTATTACTTAAAAAAAGGAAGGAAATAGTAACTTCATGGTGGAGAAAACTACAAACCCTACATGAACGAGTGATGAAAATTAACTTGGTCAGTAATGAAACAAATTGAAATTGTCTCATAAACGGTAGGATAAAATGGAAACACATGACTTCTGTGATCACTTCAGATGCATAATTGGAATCTCTTCATGAAGATAGGAGAAAGCCAAATTGAAGGGCATTGTACAAAAGAATTTTTCTGTCATGTTCAAGGGTATTGAGGTAATGAAAGTCAACAAACGACTGAAGGATACCAAAAGATTTAGTAACTAAATGCAATACATGATTCTGGGCTGTTTTTTTTTTTCTTTTTTCTTTGAATGACATTATTAGAACAATTGGATAGTGTCTGTAGATAGTACTAATGTCTCCACACTAATTTTCTGATTTTGATAGCTGTATTGTGATTATATAAAAGAATATTTATAGGAAATATACCCTAAGGTAGTTAAGGATGATGAAAACTGTCAGCAACTTTTACTCAAATCGTTGAGGAAAAAATTTTCATGCAAATTTCTCTATGATAGTTGCAAAATAAAATGAAATAATCTGTATTCATATGGGCTCTATGAGATAGAAATTTAAAGGCTATTTATATTCATTCTATGACACTTATTGACCTCTTAGATATGTGTTACAGGATTTGGTAGTCACATTCTTTAAATAAATATACACTAATATTAGTTTTAGGTAAATGATTACTGCATCATGTAGTCCTGACTTCATTGGTTATGAAAATTCATTTTCTACTTTGGTGAGGTGTTCATTTAAGTTCATCAATGCAATCACTCCAAAAATATTAGTTTACAGCATCTGTTTGGCGTGCAAAACTATTGATGAGGAACATCTAATTAATACATTTCTACTTCATGGTTTGTCAACTGATGATAAATCCTTCATACCAATATTTGCACAGTCTTGACCTATGGGTTGTGCATGCAATGGTTCTTTAATAATCATATTTACTGACTTATACATGTTCAGCCATCAGTCCCTAGGATGAAGCCCACTTGGTCATGGTGAATTATTATTACTATTTTTTGATGTGCTGTTAAATTCAGTTTGCCAGTATTTTATTGATGACTTTTTCATCTGTATTCATAAGAAATATTGATCTGTAGTTTTCTTTTTTGTGTGTGTCCTTTCCTGGCTTTGGTATCAAGCTGATGCTGCTTCATAGAGTAAGTGAGGGAGGTTTCCCTCCATCTCAGTGTTACAGAATATTTCTGTAGAATGAGTACAGTTCTCCATAGCTCTGGGAGAATTTCACAATGAATCCATCTTGTCTTGGGCTTTTTTCAGGGGGGAGGGGCGTATACAACTACTTCAATCTCACTATTCATTTTTAGAATATTCATTGTCTCTATTTCTTCCTGATTAAACCTTTGGAAGGCATGTATTTCCAGGAATTTGTTTATTTCCTCTACATTTTCTAGTTTATGTACATAGAAGTTTTCATAATATTTATGGATGATATTTTACAAATCTTTGGTATAAGATGTAATATCTCCTTTTTCAATTCTGATTGAGCTTACAAGAGTCCTCTCTTTTCTATTTCTGTTTAAGCTTGCTGTATTCTATCAACTTTATTTATCTTTCAAAGAACCAACTTTTTATTTTGTTAATCCTTTGTATTTCTTTTCTTTTTCTTTCTTTTTTTTTTTTTTGTTACCATTTTCATTTAGTTCTGTATGAGATTTGTTATTTCTTTTCTTCTAATGGCTTTGGGTTTGGTTTGTTTTTTCTTTTTTAGTTCCATGAGATGTTACATTAGGCTGTTAGTTTGTGATCTTTCTGTCTTTTTTATTTAGGTATTTAAGGCTAAAAACATTCCTCAGGATTGCTTTTGATAAATCCCAAAGATTTTGATGGCTTCTCTTTGTCATTCAGTTTGAGAAATGTTTAGATTTTCATCTTGATTTCATCATTGACCTGTCAGTAAGTCAGTAGCAGGCCATTTAATTTTCATTACTTTGTGTAGAGTTGAGTGTTTCTTTTGGAATTGATTTCTCCTTTTATTCAACAACGGTCTGAGAAAATAAATATATTTTGACTTTGTTGAGACAAGTTTTATGGCCTAAGATATGATAAGTTGAAGAAAGTCCCATGTGCAGGTAATAAGAATGTATATTCAGTAGTTTTGTGGTTGAATGTTCCATAAATGTTTCTTAGGTCCATTTGCCCTAGAACATTATTTAAGTCCAGTGTTTATTTATTTATTTCATGTTTCAATTATCTCTCTAGTCAAGTCAATTGAGTGTTGAAGAACTTTGCTTAGATTTAGTAAGATTTACTTTATGAATTTAGGACTTGCTGTGTTAGGTGAATATATATTTAGGATGGTTATGTCTTCTTGTTGAATTGTTGTTCTTTTACCATTATATAATGACCGTCTTTGATTTTATTTATGATCGTTGATTTAAAGTTGATTCTATCTGATTTGGAGTGGCTAAACCTACTCTCTTTTGGTTTCTGTTTATGTGGGATATTTATTTGCCATCCCTTCACCTTGAGTCGGTGTCACTCCTGGTAGGTTACTTGTGTTTCCTGTAGACAGTACACACTTGGTGTGTATTTTTTCATCCATTCAGCCAATCTGTGTCTTCTGAGTGGAAAATTCATTGTTTATGAGTGATAGTGTTTGTAGGTGGGATGTAGTACTGTTCATTATATTGCTTAATACCTTATTTCTTTGTTTTGCCTCTTGCATGATTGTTTTATATAAGTTATAAGATTTAGCTCTTGGGCGATTTTACTCTGCTGGGTATCTGTTGTACTGATTTATGCACATGAATATTTTCTAAAGGGTAGATCAAATTGTGATAAAATTCCCTCAGTATTGGCTTGTCTGGAAAAGTCTTTATTTCTCCATCATTTATAAAACTTAATTTTAAAGGACACAGATTCTTATCCAGAAATTGTTCTGTTTAAGAAGACTAAAGATAGGATCCCAATGTCTTCTTGCTTGCTTGCTTGTAATTACTGCAAGAAGTCTGTTATTAGCCTAATGGATTTTCCCTTCTAAGTTAGAAATTGCTTTCATGTTGCTGCTTCATTTTGACTTTGGCCAGATTGATTACTATGTTGGTTGGGGACGTCCTATTTGCTTTGAATCTTCCTGGTGTTGAATGACCATCTTGTATCTGGAGGTCTGAATTTCTGGCAACGCCAAGAAAGACTTCTCAATAATTCCCTTCAATAGATTTTCCATTTTCCATGGTTTTTTTTTTCTTCTTTTTCTCCAGGGATACCTATAATTTGTATATTATTTTGCACTATACATTTTAATATTTCTCTGAATAATTGTTCAGTTTTTCTTAATTCTGTTTTCTGCATCTTTGAATGACATGTTAGCTCAAAAGCCTGTTTTTAGTATCTGAGATTCTTTATTCTGCTTGGTTTAGCCAGTTACTATATCATTTTGTTGTATTTTGAAATTTCCTAAATGATGCTTTCTATTCTTTTTTTTTATGTTGTCTAATTCTTTAGGAACTTTTTAAATTTTTTTTTCATTAATATCCTGAAATACTTTTTGGCTTCTTTTTGTTAGTTTTAATTTTTTTCCTCAATTCCATTCATCTTATTTGCCATCCATATTCTGAATCCTATTTCTGTTATTTGGACAGTTTCCTTTTGGTTGGGGTTGCAATTCTATCTCCATTGTAACCTCTTGAGGGTGTTTAGCTGTGTTGTTTTCCCACGTTAATAGCATTCTTTTGCTAGTTTCTTCTCCTCTGAATCCTCTTCTCTCTGCTCAGACCTGATAGATTTGCAGGCCTGTTCTGTTTTGCTGAGAAGTGTCTTACTTATTGAGAAGAAGAGAAGGTCCCCTGACTTGACATGCTGAGAGTCTGTAGTGCAGCTGTTTGGCTTTCTTGCATTCCCTTGTCATTGCTATAGTTCAAGCAAGTGCTGGATGATCTTCACTTGAGGTGGTGGATTGTTCTCAGATCATTGCTGTAACCTCAAGTTGGGGGCTGAGTGAGACCCCATTCATGGAGACTGACATTGTGGGGGATTTCTCTGCCTGAGCTAGCCCCATAGAGGTGACAGTGGTGGCTAGGTGAGGCTATGTAGGCACTGGCAATGGATATTCAGGCTGTAGGTGTCTAGTGGAACCAGGTTCAGGCGTAATGACAACTTGAGGCAAGTGGGTCCCCAGTGGAGCAGCACTGGACCATAGGGAAGTCATGTAGACCCAGAAGCTGTGGCGGATACTTGAGGATGAGGAGTTGGTGTCTAGACACAGTGCGGGAATTTCAGGGGTGGAGTCATGGGCCTGACAAGAGCCCTAGAACCACAGAAGCAGTGGTTCTGCTCAGCAAAGTGCTGGAGCCTCAGCAGGGTGGATCCAAGGTCTCGGCAGCTGCCATGAGGCCTGGGGTGAGGGGGTGGAGCCTTTGGCTCAGGCATACGGCTGGGGCCTCAGAGCTGGAGTTGTAGCCTTCAGTCAGGGAAGGAGCTGCATGGTTGGGTCTGTAGGGTCTAACAACAGTGCAGAAAGAACAGAGGGGAGCTATGCTGGTTGGTGGTGGTTCCAGCAGCTCAGGTGGGCGACAGTGTCGGGATCATGGGGTATGGGTTTGTGATCTGGGCTGCCAAGTAGCCATTGTTCACTCCCCACTTTAGTCTTGCTAACACAATCACTGCAAGTGTTCTAAGGTGGTTTCTATTGTGCCTCAGGCACTCCCAGTGCTTAGATTTGGTATTAGGGAGGAGGGATGCTGAGCTCATAGTGTACAGCACAAGAGAGTGTCCACTGTGCCCAATTCCTCCTGGCCCAGCAGGGGTAATGGGAAGACTGTTGTTGTAAGACAGAACTGGCCTCAGAGAGCTCAGAATGCTGTTAGTCACCAAATTCTTCTTGCACCTACTCTCTGGTGCAATGTCTCTGCACTGACTCCATGCAGCTCCCTGGTGAGTCCAGAGCTCTGCAATGGTGGTGGAGGCCACCACACAGCTTGGGCTGCAGTGGCTGTGGAGCCCCAGAGCTCATCCCTCCTAATCTTTCCCTCATGTGGACACTTCCCCAAGGTTCCTTTCAATCTTCCTGAATGAATTGCCCTATTACCTTCTTTTCTCTGAATGTCCTTCTTTTGAATTTTCTTTTCAAGAAGAGCCATCCATAAGGAAGCATCTGTTTGCAACTTTGGATCCTTTCCTTGAGATTGGTGTGTGTGAGTTGCTTCTAGTCCACCATCTTGCATCTCTAGACCCCAAGATTGGTTTTTAATATGCCCTTTGGCAACTCAAATGACTAATTAAGTTTGTTCTTTTCTTTCTCCTTTTATTTTCTTTTTTTGCTAGCTCACATTGCTTTATTTACCTATAGCCATAGACTGTTTCCTTTTCAAATACTTCCAGAAATAGAACACACATATTGTAAATAATTGGAATATTTACCTCAGTGAAACCCCATGAGACTAAGGGGTCTATGCACTTTTAATAAGGGGAGATTAACATTGATTTTTGGCCACAACACATTACCATAGTTTTTTCCTTAACCATAGTCTTTATTTCTAAGACACTGCAATAATTCAGATCATATTAAATATAAACTAATTCATTCATCAATTCACATGCTAAGCTTGCTAAGCTTGGCACATTGCTGATTGAGTATAGAGAAGAACAGAATAGGGTCATTACATGTAGAATTTATGGTCTACTTAAGGAACTAAGTAAATAAGCCAGTCACAGAGTGAGACCTCCTCACTTATGCTCACTTCCCGGTCATCAATTTGCATTTTGTCTGCCCAGATATCTTATAACAGTATTTCTAGCTCCAGTAAATAAAGCTGCCTGTGTTACTATGGGCATAGGGAATATTGTTATGAAAGAGCTACCCTCTGCTCTGAGGTAGATCTAAGCCACAACCCCCCCCCCTTTTTTTTTGGCAATTCATTAGATCCAAGTAGTTTTATAGTGATCTAAAAATACTGACTTTACCACTAGTAACCATTTTCATGGTCATGTTCTAAACATCTGATTTATATCAAGAGGGATTTCTAAATGTCATAATCTGTAAATGAATACAGAAGTCAAATTAAATAACATATTCTAGAACTGTCAAGTACCAATGAAATAGAGCAAGAAAGTTCTATAGGGGAAATATGTTAGAAATTAAGCACAGTTTTCAAAGACATAGCATGTCAAATTAAGGCGAACACTTTGCCAATGGAGCAAAGATTGATTTCAACAGTTGATTTTGCACAATCTTAAATCTAATACCATTTTAGGTTGGCTGTAATTTTAAAAGATAACAGTACTTACTTGGCAGGAGAAAGGATACCTGTCCTTCTTTAAAAATTATTTTAACTGTGGTTATCGTCTTTCATGATATTTTGTTACATCACATGCAGTTTTAGAATCCTACAAACTCTTGGTAGGTGAATTTGTCTAAAGAGAATGCAAAATTTCTGGTAGTCAAATCTCTTGACAACATTGTAAGCCAAACCCTTTGAAATAGTTCAGAAGAACAAGATCACCATGCATATTTTATTAATTACTATGCTCAGTGGGTGAACTAATCTTCAAATACCCTCTGAATGCTATACAAAATGGGGCATGAAAGAAGTAAAGGGGTCAAATAAACAGAAGCTATCAATTGCTCATGGCTTAAGTAGCTGATTCTAATTTTATTATTATCCTATTGTTTTGTTTTGCTTTTATTTCTTGAAGCAATATGCAATAACATAGGAATCACCCAAAGTTTGGATAATGGACTAACACATGTTTGCATGCATTCTACAATATAAAGGCAAGAGATAGAAATTCTAATTACATCTATATATGGATCTCATTTCTTTCCTTTCTGGCAATTTAAAAATCAAATATCTGAAAATGAAAATTCATGTTGCATAAAATATAATTCATATAGCCCTTCTGCTTTTGTAAATAGGGCATTTCTTACAAAGTTAATATAATATTCAGATGAGATGTATTTAATGGCAAAATATCTTTGGAATGTTTTGAGTTAAAGAAAATTAGACCAGGCAGGGGTGCTCACACTTTTAATTCTAGCACTTTGGAAGGCTAAGGTAAGAGGATCCCTTGTAGCCAGGAGCTTGAGACCACCCTGAGAAATATAGCAAAACTTAATCTCTACAAAAAAGTAAAAAGAAAATTAGGTGAGCATGGTGGCTTGCACCTGTAGTCACAGCTAAGTGGGAGGCTGAGTTTTAAGGAATGCTGGAGCCCAGGAGTTCAAGGCTGCAGTGTGTTGTGATCATGCCATTGCAGTCCAGCCTGGGTTAGCTGGTGCAAGATCTTGTTCCTTAAAAATACTAATAAAAATAAAAAATAAAGAGAATTAAAAGGTTATTGTAGAAACTCCCAAATTATTATATACCACATATATGATAATGGTTGACATAGATAGTATGTGTGTAATAAAAATCTAGACTAGTATGAAATTTACTATTCTAAAATTATTTTCCTAAATTAGTACATTTGTATTAGAGATAGTGGATACATTTTATGTGTTTATTATCATCTACTATTTTTAATTTGTCCAAGTTATTTCACCTATTTTGGAAGCTACTTATTGGTATAATTAAATTACAGAAAAGAAATGTATTACTAATTTTAACACCATTTGCTTATATGATTTGCAAATATTATGTTATCTCATTTTTATTTAAACTCTATAATAGGGTGGCACCTGTGGCTCAATGAGTAGGGCACCAGCCCATATGCCGGAGGTGGTGGGTTCATATCCAGCCCTGGCAAAAAACTGCAAAAAATAAAAATAAAATAAATAAATAAACTCTATAATATACTTGAAATAAAGAAGTTTTAAGTTTCCACATGACCAAAACATCTTTTTTCCTGCTTTATTGGCTTCTGTGTTTTTAAACTGTTGTTGTGGTTGTTCATTTTGATTTTGTTTTGTTTTATTAGTGAGACTTGATTCACTATAGATTATATTTTAAAATGCTACTTTTTCACCATGGAATAGTATTCAACCATAAAAAAGATGGTGACTTCACGTATCTTATAATATCCTGGATAGAATTGAATCACAATCTTTTTAGTAAAATATCACAAGAATGGAAAGCAGTTACGCAATGTACTCAACACTAATATGAAGCCAGTAGATGATCTAATGCATGTCGACATTGCAGAAAAACTAATTTCAATTTAAGTTGGGGAGAGGGATAAAGAGGGAGAAGGAGAAGGTGGGGTGCTCTCACTGAATGGTCATGGGGTAGGAGTGTTTGGCACACCTTTTTTGTATGGGACATGACCACAAGAGGGACTCTACCTAACAAAATCAAATATTTTTACCTGGCTGTACTCTCACATTAACCTGAAATAAATTTACTTTTCAAAAAATAATGCTATTTTTTTCTTTTAGAACTTACTTGGTTTCTTAAAATACATTTAAATTTCAATACATCATTTTTCCTTATAGTAGAAAGAGGTAAGAGATCTATTCATATTTTATTCTACATAATTAATCATTACACCATTAATTATTTAAAAAACATTTCAAACTGCAACAAAAAAATAGCTGGGCGTTGTGGGGGGTGCCTGTAGTCCCAGCTACTCAGGAGGCTGAGGCAAGAGATTCACCTAAGCCCAGGAGTTGGAGGTTGCTGTGAGCTGTGTGATGCCATGGCACTCTACTGAGTGCAGTAAAGTGAGACTCTGTCTCTAAAAAAAAAAAAAAAAAAAAAAAAAAAAAAATTCTTTTTGTTAATTTGAAGTGCTAGCTTTATTATGTTTTAATTTTCTTATATGGACATTGGTTTCTGTACACAAAATTAAATTTTATGTATTTATTTTTATGTTATTTTTGCCCTTAACACCTATTCTAATTACAGTGGCTTTAGAATGATATTGAATGTATTACAAGAAAGAAGTACCCTCAATTTGATTTCTTTTTCAAAATATCTTACTAATTCCCACATGCTTATCTTCCTGTATTCCTTATACAGTGCTTATTATTTAGCTTTTATACTCAACAGCCCTCCAAAATAATAGAAAACAAAAGTGAATAGAATCCCAGCTAAAATTCTTTAAACTGCATTACATATGTATTTTATTTGGGGAAAGATGAGATCTTTATGTTATTAAGTATTCACCTAAGATATAAGCATTTATTCTAATATATTCACAACTCTACGTTTTTCAATATTATACATAATTTTATTTTCATAAAGGTACTGTTACATTCTTATCCAATGTATTACCATGTATTTTAAAATTTTCTCATAGTAGAATTTAAAAAATTTTTCATTTTGTAACTGATTACGTATGTATTATAAGGCAATTCTGTTATTTTTGTTTATATTTACTTGTATTCTGACAACTTTCTAAATTCTATATGTCCTGATAATGTTATTCAAAGCTTTTAAAATTTAACCTAGTTTGAATTAATGATATTTAATTGATTTTTCTTTTTTTATATTACATTTGTATATTGAATAACAATTTACTCTTTGTCTTGTTTTTGAATTTAATGAGAAATTTTATACTATTTCACAATTAATATATGTTATTTGCTTTTGGTTTATAAGAAAATGTGTTATCCCGTTTTGGAAATTACTTTTTATTCTTGCCATGATAAATCCATTTATCAAGACTGGCTATTAAATTTCAGTAAATGTTTTGTCATTTATTGATTAAATGATGTTTTGTTACGGGGTGAGATAAGGACCACTGACTCAAATTAGAAGTTCAAAAAGGAGTCTTTTATTAACAGTGAGGCTGTCTCAGCAAAGTCTAAAGCAGACTAAGTCAGAGGGCATTGAGGGGTCTAAAGTTGGGGTTTTTCTAGTCTGAAAGTTGGCAGAGGGCCAAACAGGCAGGCTGAAAGTTAGCAATTAGAAGCAAAAAGAAAGTTGACAAAAGAAGCAAAAAGCGAGCACCGGGTCACAATGACCCCTTTTACAGAAGCGAAACTTGCAATTTAGCAGATTAGCCAATAGGTAACATAAAGGACAGTTAGATGACAATAAGGTAACATAATGCAGATCCAGCAACTAATGAATAAGTAAAACAATTTGTCACACCACTTAGCTCGTTAACTCTCATCATGACAGTACTAAGCCCATTCGTTCTTATCTTGTCCTGTTCTGGCCTGATCCAGACCGATCTAAGAGTAATGGTGCCAGTCATCATTTCAGAGTATGCTATTCTCATCTTTTTGTCATTTTTATCATTTTTATCATTTATCCTACACAGCCCCCTGGTGCCAGTTGGTGGCAGGTGTATCCATCTTATGGGGGTGATGAGGATGCTGCCACCCATCTTAGTTTCTCTTTAAATGTCTTAATATTAAAAAATTAGGAGCTTCCAAATTTAAAAATTACAAATTGGAACTTCATACTTAGATGCATTGTGCAAAATATATTCTACAAATATATTTACATGATGTGAAAAAGTATTATATATTTTAACTGCAAACATAAATGGAATCGAATTATAATTTTACCTTTTTGCAACATATCATATTCAGTTTGTTATTTTTGTGGGTACTCTTTTTTTTTTTGTAGAGACAGAGTCTCACTTTATTGCCCTCAGTAAGTAGAATGCCCTGTCGTCACATAGCTCACAGCAATCTCCAGCTCTTGGGCTTAGGCGATTCTCTTGCCTCAGCCTCCCAAGTAGCTGGGACTACAGGTGCCCGCCACAACTCCCGGCTATTTTTCTGTTTTGCAGTTAGGCCAAGGCCGGGTTTGAAGCCGCCACCTTCAGTATATGGGGCCAGCACCCTACTCGATGAGCCACAGGTGCCACCCTGTGGGTACTCTTTGAGACTTATATGGATTCACCTAATTTTCTCTTTTGTGTTGTCTGGTCTACCAGTTAGCTCTTACATTAAATTTCAGTAATTCATCTTTTAAATGTATTTATTGAATTTTATTGTTTTTACGAATTTACTTGGGTTTTTTGTTTTTTAGGTTATGATTTATTTTATCATATTTTAATACTTTCAGGCATTTGTTGTTAACATTTTTCTATTGGATAATTTGAAGGGCATGAGAATCAAATTATACTGATTTTTTCCTGCTCCCTAATCATTGGTGAGAGATTGTTTTCTCCTGTGATTTGTGATTGTGGCTCAACCTACAGTCATCTTATGAGGGTGGGTGGAAAGCTATAAGACTGGAGCTGAGAAATATAAATTGATAAGATTAAGTTTTAGGTTTTTTGTTTGATTTAATTTTATGAAGTGATTTATGAAATAATTAAAAGTGGATTGCAAAGCAAGGGACAAACGGCTAATGGAGAAAGGAACCCTTGGCGAAAGTATGTCCGCAGGGAGACCACAGTGCATATAGGGAGCCCCTAAAAGTCAAAAGTCTGTTGAACATGACAGCCAAGGCCTTAAAGTAAAAAACAAAAAACATCTTACTGAGACCGGAGCTGTTCCCTACAGAGATTCTGTACAAAGCCTCTGCAGGCTAATGGACCTGAGCAACATGCATTGGGAACAGTGCAAGCAGCTGGTCCTTTGATAAGAGGAAAAAGCTTCTTGGGCTTAGAGAAGGAGAAAAGCCATTTTTCTACCCACCCCCTTCCCCCATATGTATAAGGGCATCAGCCAGCCTGTTTGCCCCAGAGGACCCAGAGAATTAACTCCCTCTGGTGCAATATGTGTGCATGGTCAAATCTGCCCTTACTTGAGAGGTCAAAGACTGAAAATAAAAGATTATTCCAAAATGCAAGGAAAGGAAAATGAAATTCAGGTTGTGTGTGGGCAACAGCAGCCTTTCTTCCACCCCAGTGAGGGCGAGCTGAGTTCTAGAAGGAAGTTAGCAAGTGGGAAATGGTGGATGGGTGTTTTAAAGGTCAGAAGGGTGGGGGGTTGGCACATCCGGTTTCCAGAGTGGGAGATCCGATGGAGGGCTGGGGGTTGATCCATTTGGCCGGTCCGCTTTGTTTGGGCTGGGTTCCCACGTTTGACAATATCACTACTTTCAACTCCTACTTCAAAGCCTGGTTCTTTGCTTGTTAAACTGCCTTTAGTTTTAGACTAGAATGATATGGTAAGGATCCTAAGAGTTGGTTAGGGAGTAGCTTAACTGAAATCACAAACTCCAGAAGAATGACAGCTGGGGAAGGAGTTTTTGCCCTTTTTGTGATTATTCATGTGACTGATTTAAATGATAATGTGAACAATAATATAGAGTGAACCTATTGTTTGGGGCCTTCCTGTCTCTCCTCTCTCAAACAAGTGGCATTTGTCCTCCAAGCCCACTCTTTCAAAATCCCACTTTGTCTCTATTTTCTTTATTTCTTAATTTTCTCGTTAATGCAGGGCATTGGGGATATTCACAGGTTGTGTGGGGGCTGAACCCCTGCAATGAGGCCAGTGTTGGGGATTTGGTCCTTTAGAAAAGTTTCCTTTTTCCCCTTCCATATATCTTAAGAACTTTACCAACCCAAGACTAACTTACAAATAATTTTTCTTGACTTGCATATCCTTGGCCCATTTGGTATACAATTTAGAATCCAAATCGTAAAGCAGGCAAGCCCAAATTCTCAGGGAAAACATTCTTTCCACTGGCAACGTCCCTGATGTTGTCATCATCACTCAGACACAACCAGAGGCTCACTTTCTTTTACACATTTTCAGTTGTTTTTGAACTGTAGGTATTTTTCCTACTGTCTTGGAAAATGAGCTTATGATCATAAATGTACAACTTTTATGTCTGTAGGTGTTTTACAGAGGTTCCAGGTTGTTTGGTTTGTCAAATATGAGCAACACAATCATTAGTTTCTTTTTCACTTAATTTTCATTGGCCCTTTTGATTTCAAAACTATTACTTTCTAGTAAGTGATAATGCTATTCACCAGCCCTTTACATCCCTGGACTCATTGAAATGGATAAAATTTAATATACTCTTCTCTGTTTTATGTCTTCATTTGAACATCATACAAATATTTTCTTTAATGACCTAGTAGGATTGAATTTATCTGATACTTTCTGTGAGGAAGGTATATGTTAATATGTTACGGGATTTACTGTAGAGAGTCACCCAGGACATTTACACAGGGAGGCCAGTCCTGGGAGAGAGTTCTAAAGCACTAGAGGACATAAATCACCCATTCCACAGGTGGAGGGAGATGAGTCAAGGAAACACAAGAATAATGTAGAGAAGGGAGCATACTTCAGGGGCAGAGGAGAGAGTGCCAGGTCTTAAGAATTTTATTTTCATGCCCCTTCAGTGAAGCCAAGATTTGATGTGAAATTGTTTAAGTGCCTGATGCAATTTGGATGTTTTTGCCCTTCAAATTTCATGTTGAAATTCTATTCTGAATGTTGGAGGCAGGACCTGGTGGGGGCTGTTTGAATCTTGGAGCAGGTCCCTTGTTAATGACTTGGTGCCCTCCCCACTGTAATGAGCAATTTCTCACTCTATTAGTTTACACAATTGCTGTTTGTTTGGAAGAACCCCATACCACCTCCTCTCTGTCTAGCTCCCTTTTTTTCCATGTGTCACATTGCTCCCCCTTCACCTGCTATCATGAGTGTAAGCTTCCTGAGGTCCATGTCAGAAGCAGATGGTGGGCCATTTTGCACAGACAACAGAACCATGAACCAAATAGACCTCTTTTCTTTATAAATTACCCAACCTCAGGTATCCCTTTTTAGCAACTCATCATGGAAATAACACAGTGTCCTTATGTGCCACTCACTCTATGAGGTCGTTGATGGCAGAGCAGAGCATGAGCAGTATCACACATATGGCTTTAAATTGGAGGGAAATCTGTGCAGCTGGCAATCCAAGGGGAAAATCCACAGGCCTCAGCAGCCTCTACAGATGCATAGACATTTTGAGACTGAATCAGGCCTTGACAGATTATCTTGGCATTCCATGACAATCATTCAATAGCTCAATAAACAGTCAACATTAACTATGTAATATTTCTACCCATAATTTGGTATCTAAAATTATCTCATGCGAATGTTTAGATCATTTTAGACATAATTTTTTTTTAATTTTTATTAAATCATAATTGTGTACATTGGTGCAATCATGGGCCACAATGTGCCCATATATAGACTTCATATTTGTATATAGACTTTTGTACATAGACTTCATATACAATCTGAAATATTTTCATTGAACTATTTAACATAGCCTTCATGGCCTTTTAACCACTATGTGAAGACATTTATATTCTACATTTAGTAATTTTGACCTGGACCCTTGTAAGATGCACTGTAAGTGTGATCCCACCAATAACCCTCCCTCCACCCATCCTCCCCCCTCCCCTCCCCTCCCTTGCCCCTTTCCCCATTTCTTGTGCTATAACTGGGTTCTAGCCTTCATATGAAAGCTATAGATTAGCTTCATAGTAGGGCTGAGTACATTGGATACTTTTTCTTCCATTCTTGAGATACTTTGCTAAGAAGAATATGTTCCAGTTCCATCCATGTAAACACAAAAGAGGTAAAGTCTCCATCTTTCTT